>APFE031501215.1:225118-252749 GCA_000404065.3 Pinus taeda
AACATTTATAAAGTATACTCTCTTATATACTAGAGATAAATTCAAATTTTTAAAGTATACTCTGTTATATATTAGAGATAAATTCAAACAAACATATTCCAATGCAATTATCATTTATATTAAAATTAATAATAAAAAAAAAAACATTCATGCTTTTTTTAAGATCCACATTTAAATATTTATATCAATTACACCCCTGTGAAATTCAACAAATTTCTAATTCAAAAATCCCTACTAACAAAAATTCAATTACACCCCTGTGAAATTCAACAAATTTCTAATTCAAAAATCCCTACTAACAAAAATTCAATAAAAATCGTTGATATAACTACACATTATGCTGCACACTACATATAAAGATAATTTTCCATCTTAACCTAATTATGCACGAATACATGGCAACCGTGGCAACCTATATATTGAGAAGGAATTCCACCAACATTTATGTCCACCAACGTTTATGCATCATTTATTCTACGCTGTCCTTTAAACTGTGGCCCTTGGCCAAGATATGAAAGACACATGAGGGAACTCAGTCTTTTCCTTCATTTCATAGATCCCTAGTTTATTTGCTTCCATGGTTTCCGAGACCAACTAAAGTGGATTGGCGTTTTGCAAATATTTAGTTTTTTTTTTTAATTTGTATATGGGATTTATATCTGAGGGTTATTTTTAAACCAACATTTGGGCTCTTGAAGTTTAACCCTACCGTGAGAATATATACTGCAACACATAGAAATGTAATTGTCTTTGGTACAGGTTAACCAAATCCACATAGACATGTTTTTCTTGAATGGATGACCAACAAGCTGCTGCAGATGTGGGAAGTGAAGATTGGATTTCTGAATGAATTCTCAATCTCAATAAAATTCAATATATATCCCAAGAGAGCTCGAAGGGACATAATTTGAAGCAAACCAGGATCTGTTTAGACATAGACAACAAAAATTCAAAGTGGGTTTTGGCTATCGAAATGATTATTATTCACTAAAGATTGCAGTACCTCTACCTGTGTTTTCAGGGCAATGATATAATCCGCTGATTCTGTCAGTAAGCAACAAGTCTCCATCAATTTTTATCCAGTCTCCATCAATTTTTATCCAGGGATGAGCCTTTACAAGTGCTTCATGCGCCTCTCTACCAGCCTGCTAGCAACCACAGAGGCTAGTATGGCTGCTACGCAGAAGTCGCTGTAGGTATATCCAGCGGAAAATTCATATGGCTGCTACGCCTCTTGAGCAGATCGAAGGCTCGAGGTATATCCAACAAAAACTCGACTCTGAACTACTCATGATCTTTGATCCCAACAGACAATCCTAGATTTTTCCAAAACAATCTAATAAATTCTGAAACCAATTCAGATTTAATCTAAAATCTGATAATCGCTCGAATCACTTTTATAAATCTAGAACATGGATTCAGGAAACAGTTAAATGTTAAATCGGATTCAACAAACAGTGATTAAAATGCTAGTTATTGAATTAAATGTATAACGTACGATGTTTTTTAAATTAATAACTAGTAACTGAAAGAACCATTTCGTAACTGATTTATATGGTCAAATTAATCCAATGTTCTGAGTTATTTCAATCGTCTAACATTCAAATGAAGGGTGAAGGGTATACGAAGTTACAGGTGGTATGAGAGGGGAGTTTTTTTCAGAGGGAATGCCTTACAGTGTAATTATAAAATTTGAGTGAATCATTTTTAGAAAAATGAAAATTGGCCAATATTTTTTTGAAAAAACATGACAAATTAGGCCACTTGCCAATATTATCTATTAAAATTTTCTTTGAAATAAACTATGTTTAGAAACTAATTAATAGTGAAGCCATATAAATTAAACAATACAATTGATAAACACCTATAAGCATCAATTCATAGTCTACATTTAAACACTTACTTCATGATGCATTGCATATTGCCATGATTAAAAAAATAAAAAAAAAACATGTAACAAGAAAAATATATAAACCAACTATAAGCAATAATGGTTTAATGACACTAACATGACATTATTTTTAATTAAATTGAGAAGGAAAAAGGTATAATTATCTTTGAAATAAATCTTAAGTATCTATCTTAATTATTACTGAATAACAATATACTTACATTAGCACTCATATTAATAGACATGGGCTCATATGCAACATAAAATATTATACCCTTCTAGAAACCTTTTGTTCTTGTTCACACAATTTCTCTTAATCTTTCTCCAAACTGTGGGGTTACTCTAGGTACCCTTTTCCATTAGAAGGAGTCTTTCTCCAAACTGTGGGGTTGCTCTAGGTACCCTTTTCCATTAGAAGGAGAGAGAGTTGGAGGGAGTTTGCTATGGAGTGATAGGAGGGATAGAGTGTCTGTATGTCAGAGAGAGAGGGGGGGGCGGAAGGGGAAGGCAGGAAAGAGAGAGTGAGAGTCAAGGAAAGAGATAGGGGTGAGAAAAAGGAAACATTAGGGGAATTTTGATTGTAGTTTTCTTTCGGAGTTCTCACATCCATAATTGTTTGAATCGACGTTTCTAGCCTTCCACCGTGGCTCATCATCAGGATAGATCAGATTGTGTAAGACAGATCCCATTGGAATGAATAAATAGAGTGGCTCATCATCATGATAGATCAGATTGTGTAAGACAGATCTCATTGGAATAAATAAATAGAGTTAAGAGATGTAAAGGGAATGGAAGTTGACCCTGTCATAATTGTTTTGTAATGTTTGGATTTAATTTAATTATATAATAATAAAAATAGAATGATTTAAATTGAAATATTTAATTATATAACAAGAATTTAATTATTTCAATTTAATTGAGAATAAAAAATAAAAAAATTTTTATTTATTTTTATTTGTAATTATTTTTTTTTATATTTGTTTTTATTTTTATTTTATAATTAATTTATTTTTGTTTGTTCTTACTCTAGAATAAAATTAATTAGATTGATTTTAATATAATCTCATTAATTGTTTAATTATACTAATTATTTATATTAGTGCAGTTTCTAGAAATTTTCATAATTTTAATGCAATTTTGAGGTCAGCAAAAGGCATTAAAATGAAAATTGTACTAATAAAATAAACTTATAAAGAAGAAACATGATTTAAGATGATGATCTTAAACCTAGGGATAAATATTTTTGGAAGGAAAAGAAGAAAACTAGATTGTTTTTTATTGTATTGTATTTTTTAGAGAGCCACATTTTTATCATTCATTTTCAATTTTTCTTAGTGTGAATCTGCTGAAACGTATATGGACTAAGTACTCATTGGAAGTAGAATCTAATTCCATGTATGATGATGGCCCACACTTTAAATTTGAGTAAGCCTATAAGGTTATAAATATAAAATACAATGAAAATGTTGTTTACTTTTTTTTTTTTTTATAAATGCATAACTTTTATTTTATTTTTTTTAACTATTATTTTAATATTTTTCTTTATGAGGCCCATTTTAGACCCAAAATTTTTTATAAATGAGAAGGCTTATATTATATATATATATAGAGAGAGAGAGAGAGAGAGAGAGAGAGAGAGAGAGAGAGAGAGGATTTGGTTAGAGAGATGCAGGGAGGGAGGAAGGGAGCGGTAAAGAGAGCGGAGGGTGGTAGAAAGAGAATATATTTTAAGTGTTAAAATCGCACACACACTCTTGATAATACATGTGTGCTCCTACCAAGGAATAATATGATAGGAATGGAGAGGGAGGAAGGCAAGTAAATAATGATGATGAACATGAGCCATACAATTATTTGTGTATTATTTTAAAGAATGTGTGCACTTTGTTCCTATACAATAGTCATTTTCCGACTCATGCTTTCTATTCACCTCGCATCCAAAGAATAATCTAGAAAATATGCATGGAGTAATAATGACAACAAATACCTTGTATGCATTCTAGTTTAATTGGAAAGAAGATTTTTTTCTTCTTGTGTGATTAGGATGCATGTTTTTGTTGAATTTTGTAGCTAGAATATAACTATTTTGTAACTAGAGGGGAATTTACGTAATTTGTAGACAATATTGTCTTCTTGAGTTATTGGAAGACAATTTTTGTCCTCTTTTGTAATTGGAAGACAATTTTTTTCTTGTTGTAAAATTGGAAGAATTATTTTTTTCATGTTTCACACTCTTGAACAAAGTTTATTTCAAGAGTTTAAAAAATATTATTTTCCCCTTTTTATAAGATTGGGAGATTATCTTTGTTTTCTTATGTAATTGGAAGACAATTCTTAATATTTTTGTGATTGGAACACAATTGTTGTCTCGTAATTTCACTGCATTTAAACATTGGGAATCCTTCTAGATGAAAAAAGAAAGTGTTCAAGGAAAAAAAATAAGCATATAAAAGGTCATTGAAGCAAGAGAAAAGGATAGGGCAAGTATGGAAAAACATATACTTTACAAAAATGTGAGTCCAAACACTGACACAAAAAATGAACTATAACAACCCCTAGTGGATTTTCCATGTAAATAAAATAAGAACAAGTTCATGGGACACGTATTGCAATTTGAATGGTGGGAAAAACATTATAGTGCCCATCACTTGTGGATTAATAATGGCTATGGAAATCGGCAAATAGGTAATAATTAACATTTAATTATAAAAATAAAGGAAAATAGGAGAAAAGGAAGGTGAAGAGGCACAAATTTGCAATCAAGGGAAATTGGAGGAAAAATGAAGAAAAAAGGGAGAACAATGATAAAAGGCATCAACGAATCAGTTGGTAGTTTGTGACTTTTTTGAGTTGAGCACACTCTCATTCTCTCATACTCTTGCATGCTTAAATCATTCTTGGAGCATTCTTGGAGCACTCTAGCATTCATTTGGATTGGAGAAAGAAAGAAAAGGAAAGCAAGGGTGTACAATGAGACAGTTGGATCAACACCTACAACATGGATACTTTACATGTAGCAGGTTGCATGTGTGATTTCCTTTATGATTTTTGGATGCATGGTATATGCATGTGATTCCTTGGTTATGTGTTGTTATTGGCATGGATATTCTCCTAGATTGATAGTGATTTCAACCTTGCCTTGTCATTTCTTGGATAGCCATGGTGTTGTGGGTTTCCCACTTGTTTTTTATTCTAATTGGTTCTCAGGTTCCATATGTTTGTGGGTTGGAACAAATGCTTTGGAGCGCTAGAACAACTTGCGTTGAGATACTAGTTCTTGAGGCCTGTAGGTTGGGGAAAATGCTCTAGAGTGTTGTGGGTTGAGTTATTAGTCCTTGGAGCTGCGGATTGAAACAAATTCTCTGGAGCCCTGATTTAGCTGTGGGTTGAGTTACTAGTCCTTGGGCCCTAAATAGCTTGGGTAGATACCGATGTGGTTGATGTTAGTGATTTCTGGACCATATAGGTGAGATCACTGTGGTTGAGGGTTGACGTGGTTTGGCCTCTGGAAGCCCTGCTTTGTTTTGTCTTGGTTTATCCCATGAGATCCCACATTCTTGCTTAGAATAGGACATGGGGCCGACTAGCTGAAAGAGACATTTGGTTCAACTAAATCTATGGTTGGGTGGTACATGGAAGTCCCTTTCTTGGTTGGCATTTTCATAGGTTAATAAGAGATATTTTTCTATTGTGATCTATGAACAGTTGTACTAATTATTATGGTGATCTTATGGATGACTTTTCATGGTTTCTATTTTGGTTATATGCTAGTTAAATGCTTGATTAAATGAATTGCTCTTACTATGGATCTCTTTCATTATTTTATAAGTTATTTAATGGTTGATGAATGCATGGGATAACAAGTGTTATTGTAGCTAGTTAGAGATGGATTAGAGCCTTCTTGTTGATTCTCCGATGAAGTTCAAATGCGTATGAACAAATATGCATTCATGACCTATATGTTTCATGTTTACCATATGTTTGATGAAATGTATATCATGGATTGGACATGTCTAGGTCAACTTATTGCTTGAGTTTTGATTGATCGGCCTTGTCATAATCTTGTTTATGTTTCTGGAAAGTTACATTAAGTTTTGGGTAGAGGTTGGGAGGCTAGCTTGGAAAAGTGGCTCAGATCTTGGAACAGTTGGCACAAAACTGGATTTTTTGGGTCATAATCGAATGGAAGTAAACATATGCATGCGGTTGGGATGTCATAACGACATAGATGCAGTATTTTTCATGCGGTTGGGGAGGTTCCCCTGTAAAAAGAGCTTCAGCTCAAGGATTAACAATTTGGAGTGGTTTGTAGGCTCTTGAGTGATTTGTATCCCTTGAGGGATGTCTGTAAGTTGTTAGTGTGTTGACCCCACTTCTATAAATGTATCTTGGAGATTGGATCATATCATAGTGAAACTCGTCTCATGTTTACCTTAGAGAGCTTCTGTAAATGGGTAAATGTGGGGTGAGGCATTACATGAACCTTCAATTCATGTTGCATTAGAACAAACTATTGTGGATTACTATACACTGATGGATTTTCTTGGAGTTAATTATGATATCGATGAAATTAGAGAGGAAACTAGTTCACGACCTCTTTATGAAGAATTTCCTATGGTGGAAACTCATGTTCAATAGTGTGAAATTTCTAAAGCTACCCTTGACCACATCCAATCTCCTTCCAAAATTGCAACTCCATAATAGAGAGGTTAAGAGTACTATAATACAATTCCATCACCACTACCTAAATTATATAAAGTGAAATTAAAAGCTCCCAATATACTTTATTGGGATGAAAGTGGTTTAACATCGCTTAAAGATAAGACACATGATCGAAAAATTCATTGTAAATGCTGTACAAATATTAAAGAATATTGTGAACTAAATACTTATGTATCTAAATTGCAATTATCTTTTCTTCATCAAAAACCTAGAAATTTACCTATTGCTAGAGGAATTATAGGCATTAAAATAGTAAAGGCTTAAGAAACAACTAATCGCATCACTAGAAACCTTGTAGATAATTTTAAAAAAATGGTAAGACAACTTAACCACATGATTTGATTGAAAGAGAGTTGAAGATCATGGCTTTTGGTCACATCCTTTTCCATGACTCCAATCATGCATGAATATGGTTATTTTCAGTGACTAAAAGACCAGTGACTTGCAAATGCACAAACTTGGAACAAGAAATCAATAAACACTTTAGTCATGTGGATACCCTCTCTGTTTGGGCAACCTATGGTGTTGGTGGTAACAAATATTGGTTGACTCTGTGGCCTAAGGAGGAATAAACAAATTCATTCATGGTCTTTCTATTCCCTTAAGAAATAATCTCTTGAAATAGATCTACAGAGACATATATAGAAGGAACGTTTGTGCAAAGGGAACATATGTTCAGAGGTTCACCTTTTTCTCATGGTCTGTTACACAATATTGGTCACATAGATGCCTCCAGATCAGAGTAGTTGTGACTAGCAAAATCCATTCTACCCCTTTGTCGGAGTTGGTGGAGAGGTTAGAAGAATAGATCTATGATCAGAGAGATTTTTGGTTGGGTCCTTGGGAGGCGGAGCCAGTCCCATATGTTTTTTCATCATTCAAACCCTGGATTAATGCAAAATGAGACTACGAGGAGTTTTTACAGATTTTTTTTAAAACCCAAAGCAGGAAATCGATCCTTTTGGGGGTTCTAGGTTTGAATCTTGTGGAAAGATTGAAGCAAGAAATAAAAAATACCCTGGGTATACCATTGTTTTATGGAGACTTATCTTTTAGGGGAAATTTCTGCAATATTCCATTCACATGAAAGTATATGGCATCGTAAGGAACTCTACCGTAATATTAAATCTAAGGTTGAGGAGTGGAGATTTAGGTATCAAAAACCCCAATGGGTCAGCCTCATTCAAGGATGTAGTGAAAGGGAAGGTTGCGGCTCATGATAACTAGATCCAAAATTCATCAGGGTCTTAAATATTTGAACAAGAAGAAAAAACTCCAGTGATGGTCATCAAACCCCAAGAGGTGAAATCAATATTTGTTTATTTACAATCTATGACATTAATTTATAGATTTAATGACTTCTGGTCAAGAACTGAAGATCTACATTAGTGGGTGTATTCTTCTTGGACAACCAAATGTGAACATTATTTATGTTCCAAGGGGTTGTTCATAGTCTAGTTTGACATATAAGAATATAAGAGAAATTCATAAATGATGGGCCATGGTTTTTGGGTGGAGCTAAGATTTTTGTTACCCCATGGTTCCAAGAATTTGATGCTACAAGCATGGTGGTCAGTACATTGAAATTCTGGGTGATAATACCAAATATCCCCCTCCCTTTTTGGCATCATCAACTCTTTGAAGATATCAAGGATACTCTTGGAAAATTAAAAAAAATGGAAATTGACCGAATAGAGAAATGTCTCTTTACATTTTCTAGAATTTGTGTGGAGATAGACCTTAATAAAGGAATATCTGATTGTATCCATCTAAAAGATGAAAAATTTCAATGGAACCAAGTTTTGTATTATGAGAATACGTCATTTAGATGTCGAATATGCTTTAAAATAGGACACCTATAGAACACATGACACGCAGGAAAAAATGATCCCATAAAATAAAAAGAGACAGGACTATAAACAAAGAGATGGTAGGCACCTGCCAGTTTTGAGGATGAATAATAAGAGACCATGAAAGATACTCTAAATATGGATGCTTAAGTACAACATTACAACCAAGAAGAGGAACAAGCTAAGGGATAATCAGGAATAGTGACTCATACCTAGAAGGGTTCAAAATTAGTAGAAAATAAACCACGAGAGAAATGGATAGAGGAACCACTCATTGAAAAAGGATCGGGGGTACAAAGATAACCTATTTGAGTTCATATTCAGATAAAGAATTCCCTTTGCAAGAAGCTAGAAATCAATAGGAAATAGTAACTACTAATCACAACCATGGGGTTTGGAAAAATGTTCAGATTAATAATGGAAAAAAGGGAAAGTTAAGTGATTGTTATCACACTTGGCCCTTCGAAAAATTATGTAGTTTTTTAGTTTTTTTATTTTATTGTGCATCAACCTAAATGTTGACATGATCAAATGCCTAATGGAATCTGCAGAATGTATTTTTGTTCCTTGTTTACAGGATGAATAAATTTTTTTTTTTCCTGGGAAAAACAAGACCATAATGTAGCTCAACATGTCTTATACACAACTAATTGTTCCCAAGATCACAAGGAAATATTGTTTGTTGAAACACACATTGCACATAATTAAATACAATTCCAAAACTAATAAAAAGTATTTTACTAGACGAGATAGCATAGATATAGGTGGAAAAATAGATGCATGGGCTTCTTCACTAGTAGGCTACATTATTTAAACATGAAGCAAATTGAAGCACTTAATGGACTAGTACAAAATGTTTGGTATGAAAACAATAGACTCTACTCCAACCATAAAAATCTACTAAAATTGAGAACGAGGTCTAGATATTATGAGCACCACATTAAAAATTTTCTTGATCCTCACACTTGTTTTAAATATGATCTCAAAAGCTAGCCTTATTGAAAGAAGAATTCATAATTGTAGATTCAAAAATATTTATCAAAATTCATATATGCGTACAAATGTTTTCTCTTACTGCTTCAATTTCTCTTAAATCTCTTTTGGAATCATGCAATGTATTTTAAAATCCAAATAAAGAAGATAAATCTTTCGTTAAAAGTCAAATAAAGAAGAGAGGATTGAAGAAAAAGGATGCATCTTGGTTTCAACTAGTGGGCATTATTTAGATTTATTATGCATCCTTTTAGTGTCCTCAGAAAAAAGTATTTTAACATCCACATTAGTGTCTTTGTAGAATTTAGGTTATGTCTTTTGATTACATTTACTATCTCTTAATTGTCCTTGCATCGTATTTTTCTTTTTATACACCTAGACTAAACTTTCATTATGTCCCAAAATGGATATAGGAAGTGAGTTGCAACTTTCCATAAAATTTCAAACACGGCTTAATATGGGTGAATCATCGATTCCATTGGACTCCTAACAATAGGTTATAGTTAGAAGAACTCATCTCATATGATTTCATTGCAAAAAAAATTATTTATTTGAGGATATTTAGAGCTAGATTTTTGTTGATTAAGCACTAAAGAAAATTTTGTAAAACTCTAGCTCAAGCAATTGTAGATAGTATTCTTACACAACCCTTTGCCCAAAATTTTACCTAATCTTATGGAACTCATTTATGGTACTTGGTTTGGTTCTCTATATCCCCATACTAAATTCATAATATGTCCTAAATGGCTCTAAGAATCAAGTTATAACTTGACATAAAACTTTAACCAAGAACTGGATGGGTGAACTATCGATTCTATTGGAATCTTAGAACCATGATAAAACTAGGAGCACCCATCTCCTAGGATTAAATTTGATGAAAAATGATTTATTTGAGAATATTAAGACATAGGTTTTCATTTAGTAAGAAAAAATAAAAAAAAAATCACAAAGGATTTGATTTTTTGGAACCCTCACTCAAGTGATTGTGTGTAGCATGCTAACATGGGAATTAGCCAAACATATTTGCAAAGTATTATGAAATTAATTTATGCTTCTGATTTTTGTTTCTATAGCCCTAGACCAAATTCACAATATTTCCTTGAGTGGAACGAAGAAGATAGTTGCAACTGGCCATGAAACTCTAGCTAGGACCTAAATGTGTGAACTCTCAATTTCATAGGACACCTGAAACTAGTTTATAGGTATGCGAATTCATATAATGGGATTCCATTATCAAGAAATTGATTAATTTGTGGATCTTCAATGTTAGGTTTTTGTTCAGTAAGGATCAATGAAAACTTTGCACGAAGTGTTTTTTTTTTAAACTAGCTTGAGTTATGCTAGAGTTCTTACATGGTCCTTAGTTGAATAAATTTGTAAGAGTTTAGGAAAATTGACTATATCACTTAATTTATCTACTTATTATGCCATACTAAATTCATAATATGTGCCTAAGTGGATCAAAGAAGTAAGTTGCAACACGCCATTAAAATATACCTGGTACTTGGATGGGTGAAGCATCACTTCCACTAGTCTATTAACATTGAGTTATACGAAGGGAACAACTCCCCTAGGATTCCATAGGCTATAAATTGGTTTATTTGAGGACATTGGAAGTTATGTCTTTGTTTAGTTGGAGGCAATGCAAATTTTGCATAGAGTGGTCAATTTTTCAAAAGCTTGGCTTGGGTGATTATAAGTATAGTACTCACATGGGCATTAGAAAAACACAAGTTTTGGGTCTTGTAGAACTTATTTATGTCACTCAATTTTGCTTTTATACCCGTACAACAAATTTACTATATATCCCTAAATGGCTCCAAGAAATGAGTTTCATCTCACCATAAAATCTAATTGAGACTCATATGTGTTAATTGTTGAGAATATTAGACTCATCACCAATATATAAAAAGGGGAACTCATATCCTAGTGTTACATTAGCCATAAATATATTTATTCAATATATTTGAATATGTTTTTTTTTCAATAAGAATAAGTAAAAATATTTCACAAAGAAGTACATTTTGTAAAACCTCAACTAAAGAAATTGCGGATAGAATGCTCACCGAAGCCTTGGACAAACACACCTTCTAAGACATACATAATTCAATTATGCTCTCCAATTTGGTTTGTATTCCCTAGACAAACTTTGTAAGGTGTCCTTGAATAACTTGAAGAATTTAGTTACAACTCCCCATAAAAATCTAGCTTTGATATTGAAGGGCCAATAATTGAATTTTTTTTGCTTCTAATGCTAAATTATACCTATGGTATGACTCAAATATTGGAATAAGAACCAAAATCCTTGAATTGGAGACATATCTATATATTATTATTATAATATATATTATATATATACTATATATAATATATCTATATATATATTATATATATATTATTATATATATATGTAATTATATTATATATATATTCTATATATAAACACCTTTTTACAAACTTTCTTTGAGATGCATTTATTGGCCTTTCATCATATCCATTTCCCCATTGTAGATTTCCTTTCCCTAAATAAATCCTTAAGAAATATTTTTTTAGTTTACATACACACTTATCACTTTTAAATTACATGTATGCAATAAATTCCGATAATAGAAAACTGAATATATATGTTATTCTCCCGAGAAAAACTAGTATATGCCTTCAAAATGCATTAAAAATAAATTAAATGTGCATATAGTACCATATTTTTGGGTGAGGTTTACGGGTTTAGCTAAAATCCACCTTCTATAGTCCATAGCCAGATGTACTTAACCACTTTTCAAGAGTATGAATTCATTCCAAGGGTGAAGGAAGTGGTCATTCGTGCCTTGATCTAACAACCTTCTGTTGGGAAGTTTCTCTAAATGATCATAATCTGCAATCCCTATGGTTTTAGGTATTTTCCCTAGTCAAGACATTCTTGTATTTTGATTTTTTCATTATATTTGTGACCTTGAGATGAGCCCTTTTCTATCTCTTTGATTTTTCAAGTGGAATTTAATTAGAGGAAACCTTTCAACTACCTAGGGTGAAGCAACCCATATGACAATTTTTCTGTGGTATTTGAAAAAAGTTCTAGGAGCATTCAACATATTCTACTGTTATTCATTCTCTAGTAAGAAACTTATTTTTGTTCTCTCCACCTTCATTGTTATTAAATATTATTTATAGTTGTTACCTGATTTTAGGATTTCCCTAACTTCATGAACTCAATTCTTCTCTAAGTAGATTGTTATCCACCTCTTATTTGTTGTGTGAATATAGGTTTCAAGGTGAGGATCAACATATGGAGATTAAGAAAAGGGATCTACATCAACTGTCATTTCTATGGGTATGTTCACCAACTCTTAGATAGTAGCTTGTTAAGGTTTCTTGATTGATTGGGCTCATTTGAGAAATTTTGAGGTCTAAAATGGGCCTCCTAAGGAATATTATAAAACAATAGTGGAAATAATAAAATAAGATTCGATTACATCATCAAATTTTAGAGGGAAAAAGGAAAAAAATACTTTTTCAACTTATACCCTTATGTTTTACTCAAGCTTCAAGTGGGAGGACTAGTTGAATGCGAAATTTAATTCCTCGGCCAAGGAGTACCATGTTGCATACTTTCGATTGAACCTGCTACATGAAAAATGAGAAATACATGAAAAATGTGATTGCAAACACGTTTTTTCGCGTATTTCTCATTTTCCGTGTAGCAAGATCCATCAAAAGTATTCAATGTGGGTACTCCTTGGATGAGGAATTAAATTACGCATCCAATGAGTGCTCCCCCTTGAAATTTGAGTAAAATGATAGGGAGATAGGTTGAAAAAGTAGTTTATTTTTTTATATTTTATTTTTTGATCGTTTTACATTCTTACTTCAAAAATGGTAAATCATTCCCCATGGTTGAAATCATCATATGGAATCCTATTGGTTCTTACAAAGTTGATTTTAGGTGTACAATTTTATTCTGAGGCCCATTTTCAACCTCAAAATTTCTCTAATGATAGATTCAAGTTTCTTATCATCACTGTATTGTAGCTCCAACCCTAGACATAGGGAAGAAATTCGTGTTGATATGTGTTGTACAAGGAATGAAATAAAAAAAAAGAAAGGAAATGAAAAAAATGTAGAGAAATATAACAAAAAACATAATGATATGGTGAAAAATGAAATTCTATTAGTAAGTGAAATAGAAAAATATTGTAGAACACAAACTGGCTAGAATGGTGGTACTTTTCATTGAATAGAGAGAGATGGTGGCTATGTGCATTCGTAAGCTATATTACAAGAGGCCAAAAGAAAAAATAATTAACATAAAGGAAGGACCCTAGAGGTCCAAAACCATAACTCTAGAAGATGGAACACAAAATGGTTTGTGGGACCTGAGGTGGTTAGTTGGTATGTCAACTTCTTCATGGAATAATGTTTGAATATAATATTTGTTTGGGGTGAAAAATAGCTCATTGGAAAAAAATATCCAAGGAATACAACTTTTAACTAGGGCTAAGGTAAGACATGGTAACTTCTAGCCCCGTTAATTCCCAAAAAGCATCATTTAAGGCCTCAAAATGGTCATAGAAGTTTCAGACTTACAAATCGTAAAAAACTGTTAAGAAGATAAACAATCATTGAGCTAATGGAAGAGGTGGGTGGAAACTGATATCAACCAGGATAATTCCTCCCACCATTCAAAGAAATGGTCCTCATTTTGTCAATTTTCATCATTATATGGGGATACTTCTACTGAATTGAGCCACTTACCTTGGTGAAGAAGTCACCTTGCTTTAACAACCTAGTAGAGTTGTATGTGATTCTCATAGATATCCTTTGTTCTAGTATCCATGATATCATCCATTTTATCCTGTTTAATCCAATTAGAATTAAGATCCAATTCTTTGGTTTCCTTCATCGTGTCGAGTAAAAGTGGAAAGTATGGTCAAAGAAGCTCCATACTAAACATTTGGGTGAAGCGAAAAGAAAGGGGAATGCTCGATTCAAAAGAATTTTCACCCGCACAATTTATAATTATGTAAGACCCATTTTAGCTTGCTCTGAGATTCATATGAAGGCCTAAAAGGCACTATTTATGTAAATGTAACCACATATTATCACTAACTTGTAACTTGTATGGGGCCCTATGCTACTCATGTTGTTTCTTTTACTTTCCATTGGATTTATTCAAGATATCATGAATATATTGTTGGAGAGGTTGGATCCATTCAACAAATTTGGCTACTCTATCTTCCTCAATATGAGCATAGGAGGACTTCGCCATTGAATATGCCATTGGGATAGCTACATCAATTGGAAGAAATGGTTGGAACCCCAAGCATGCCTAAAAATTACTATTACCAATATAGTTGTGGATTGATTTGTTATGGATATGCTAAATATATGGAAGGATTTTATCCCATGGATGTGGATGCTTGTAGTTTTACATGCCCAAGATATGCATAATCAACATGTTGACCACTTTTGTTTCTCCATCTGATTAGGGATGAAAGGAAATTAATTTGGTCAACTTGGTATCCATTAAAGACCATATCTTGGACCAAATGATGTTGATGAGCCTACTATCCCTATTTGAAATAATGGTCTAAGGTAGGCCAAAATGAACCTACAAAGTCAAGGAATATTTTATTTCTAACTTCAATTGTAATACTCTACTTGCATGGTGCCATCAACGATCACAAACATACAATCAATCATCACCATGATAGTTGGATAGAAAAATTGACATCTAATCCATGGATACTAACTCCTAGGGATTATCTAGGGTAGGTATACGAGTGTAAAACCCTTGCTTCTTAATTATCAGTTTAGAAATTGCATAGGAAGTGCACAATCTAATATACTCGGTCAACATCCCACAATTTTTTTTCTACTGTAAATACTTGTTAAGAACTTCTACTTAATGAGCACCAATATTGTAGCAAGGATGATGCAACTACTGGGGCTACCAGGTTTTCTTCATCAACATGGGGTTCATACAAACTTGGACATGACAATGATGTATACACAAATAGGTGTAATGGTTCCACTCTTTGTCACTCATGAGCTGGGGCGATAGACCTTCTAGGGTTTCTCAAACCAACCTTCTATTGATTAGAAGAAGTTCGATTAGTAATTGAGAGAGGAGAATTTTACCCTAATTGAGAGAATTGAAATGCTACTTATCGCAGTAATGGAAGACTGAAAGAAATGCCTAAAAAACACATAACTCATCTATCTATTTGTTTATATACATTACTTGCAAAAGAACTCTAGTTTAAAAAATGTGAAGTCTGAACTAGCCTAAGCATGAAGTTTGATCTAAACAAGCACTTAACTGTTGTGTGCATGAATAAATATAAAGACCTTTTTTCTTTTATCTTTTGGAAAAATGTAAATGCTAATCCTTCTTGGTTGCATGGAATGTGAGATAGGTGTGGAGGGAGATGAGTGCAATGGTTCAGATGGATTGGGAGGAAAGCAAGGGTCTACTACTAGCTTTAGTGATGATTTTTCACAATTCAGGCTCAAAATAGGCCACTACAGGTTTTCCTATAGGATGCCCTAGTTCACCTACAGGATCCCCTGTTTTCCTCCAGGAATAGATAAAAAGCATAGGGAGTGGTTTGAAAGGTGTTATGGAGCTTGGAGAAGGTGAGTAAGGAGGAAATAAGGCAAGGGAGTGGTATGCACTCACTCATAACTCAAACCAAAGCTTTACGATGGTTGGATTTTCTCAAAAAGCATGGAAACATTTCCTTGTAAAACAAGAACCCAAATTGAGAACTTAGTAGCTTTTGGCGATCATGTGTAGATATGGTTAGGCTGAGGTTGATGATATGAGGTCTTCCTACAATGTAGAAACTCCCGCAACATATACATCATTTTTGGCATTTATCCATAAATTCATCTCAAAACAAGAAGGGTTTACTAAAATAAAAGAAAACAAAATTTCCATTATTTATTTGCCAAGTTCATGCATGGAAATGATTGACACCATTATGAAAAAAACATGAAATCTAATGCAAGACCTAAGATATCATAAATGTAAATTGCAACTTATCTTCTAAAACTGAAAGATGATGACCTAATTAGCAGAAAAATCCTAAATTTCATATGAAACCAAAATTCTCTCTTTTTTGGGCTGAATGGGAAGTGTTCCTTAAGCCATGGTCCTTGGAATGGAGGAATGAGGGAAGATCCACCTCTTATCATCATTTTTTGAATATTCTCTTATCTCTATAATACTATTGTTAGAGTTATTCACAAATGGAAGCAAACTAATCAAATCTACCAATCCTTGCAAATTAACAACACCAAAATCAGTTTAACAACTAACTATGAGATAACCTAAGCATACATGTACAATAAGAGGAACCTATACTGCTAGGGTTGGGCCCTAACCCAAGAGCTTTAGCCCTCTGACTCAACTCAGTGCTGGATCAAGGGAATGCTGCTCATTTTTATTAACACATCAAAAATACATAACAGTGTTTGGTCACAATCCTTCAACTTGAAAATTGCTTAGCTATCTTGCACAAAAAATCCAAATCCTAATGAGGCTCTAGGCCTATTTATTTATACAACTAAAATTCCCAACAACTTCCTTAAATATAAGGAGGCTTGGCTCCCAATCTTGAGAGTTACTGGTTCCTAATTGTCACTGGCTTGGCTACCAATGATCCTCATGATTTAGCTACTTGAAACTCCGAGCTGGTGTGATTTGATTGAGGGACCTTCAAGTGAGTGAGAAGTTAAGGAGGGAGATCCTATCTCCTATAATCTCTCCTTCTTGTCTCATTCGAGTTCCTGCACCCTAATTACCCACAATTTGCTCCCAAAACCTGCAATCAATGCACATTATACCACTAGACATGACATCTTACTTTTACTCATCTCATTAAGCAAAGTATAATTAAAACGTGTAAAGAATTATGAGAAGAGGTCATTTTAGTAAGCTGGAGGTGAATTAAGGTCCATATATTTTACCCATTGATGAGCGTCCTCATCACCCCTACTAAAAGTGTTGCTCATCCTCTGAGAAACTCAATCTATGTCCATGTCCTTCATTTCTTGGGTGGCTTCCCTGACATTCCATGCTTCTATTGTAGTCTCTTCCACTTTTGAATAAAACCCTGCGTTCTTCTCTTTCTCCTCCCACTGCTTTCTTTCTTCTTCTTTTTTTCTTCCTTCCAACATACCTAAAAGCAATGGTGGACTGAGATTCAAGCAAATCTAATTGAATTTGAGTCTTTGTAATGCTTGCTTATACATTAGGGTTCTATTTAGTGCCTCCCTCATACTGTCAAGAGAATGATATTCTCTAATTTTTAGGTTGTAAGGTAAGGTGTTCCATGTCCTTCGGCAGGCTTGTTGGCTATCATCTCCTAGAAATCTTAGCATGTCTTCAAAATGTGTGACTGCCTATTCTTCTATAGAAAGGTATCTTGGTGCAAGTTTTGGATCATTTGCAATGAGGTTGTGAGTGCTCATGACAACCATTGGGTTAGACTGTTCTACTCTGATCATAAGGGGTTATGCTTCTTCTTTTGCCAATACCTTTTTCATTTATGTAGCCCTGGCCTCCTCATGATTCATCCAAGATGCCATTAGGGAACTTTTGAGGTCTAAAATGGACCTCCTAAGAAAAATGTACAACCAAAATGAACTTTCTAAGAACTAATAGGATTCAAGATGATGATGTCAACCATGGGGGGTGATTCACCATTTTTGGAGTTAAAAAGTGAAAAGATTAAAAAATAGTAAAATAATGAAACTACTTGTTCAACTCGTATTTTCAACTTATCTCCTTGAGGTTTTACTCAAATTTCTAGTGGGAGTACTCATTGGATGAAAAATTTAATTCCTAATCCAAAGAGTACCCATGTTGCATACTTTTGATGGACCCTTCTACACAAAAAATGAGCAATACATGAAAAAACATGATTGCAATCACATTTTTCATGTATTTCTCATTTTTCGTGTAGCAACGTCCATCAAAAGTATGCAACATGGGTACTCCTTGGATGAGGAACCAAATTATGCATGCAACGAGTGTTTCTGCTTGAAATTCAAGTACACCCATAGGGAGATAAGTTGAAAATATAAGTTGGAAAAATAGTTTTTTATTTTTTCCCTCTAAAATTTGATGATGTCATCTAATCTTATTTTATAATTTCCTCAAGAGGCCCATTTTAGACCTCAAAAGTCCCCTAATGCAAGAACATTAATTGTAAATCCCCTAGCTTTGGATTTGGGTCCCACATATTTAAATTTGTCAGAGCTAAATTGTGTAGGTAGAACTCAGATATCTTTTCTCTATCCTCCAGGGTACTTTGATCACAGAGATCAATGAATTGTCTGCAGTTTTGGAAAGGCATAGTTTATACTTTGTGCTAGGGTCTTTATCTGGAATTGTAGCCATCATTCCTCGAAGTATAAGGCATATGACTTTGCTCACATCTTACACTGGATTGCCCCATGGATAAACTGGCCATAGTTGCTAGTTGGCCTTCATTTTCTTGTAGTTGCTTACTTAGCCATGTGTTCTCATCCTCTAACTAAGATTTCATTATTGCTTCTCTGTCTCTTATGCTAGTTACTTCTCTACCCATTTCCTACAATTTCTCTTCCATGTGGCCTACATCCTCTACCCCTTTTGATTTAGCAATTTGCATCCACCTATGTGTCCTTGCCCTCTCTTTTTCAAGTTCAAAGAATAGAGGAATGACAAGCTTTTGTGGTATCACCCTACCTCCTTCAATGAATCTATAGTAGGAGCTAAAGTTTGGCCATGGGCTATGTTCCTTCAGTTCCTGCGCCTATTCCTCCATTTCTTCTTGATTAATTCCTTTTTGATCCCTTTTCTATGTTTCTTGTAGGTTTAACAAGGTTTCCTGTAGGATTGTCTCTACTTCCTGTAGGTCTACCTATGTCTCCTGTAGGAGACCTTTTCCTTTTGTTGAGGCTGACCTGGTGATAGGCCTCCTAACATAGGTGATTGGAGACTTGGGAGAATCTTGTTTTGATGTTCCTTCTCCTTCCTTTTTCCCTAGAGGGACTGCTTTCACTTTTTGTTTTGGTGAGTCCTCTATGACAATTGGAGTTTTGGTAGGGGTTTGAGGTCTCCCTTATCTAATCTTGGTACTCTTTCTTGTCATGAAGTAAAGTGGACTTTGTCTTTGTCTCTTTTCCTTTAATTTGACAGGTGTACTTAAGGCAGTTAGAGCAGTTGATACCTCTTTCTCTGTAGGCTCTGGAGACACTCTTGGTGATTATTCTTCTTCCCTGCTCTGAGTTGCAAACTTCTGCTCATCCTTCTATCCTTCATCCTATTTTCCACTTCCTTTTTCATCCTCTTCTTTGTCTCTTTTTTGTTATTCTGTCTCTTCCTTTGTTTCTTCATTCTTCTCATTCGTTTCTCCTTTTGTTTCCTCCTCCATTTCTTCTTCATTTTTCTCCTCTGTTTCCTCTTCCTTTACATCCTCTATTTCTTATTCTCCCTGACTAGAAGTAGGGCTTCTGTCATATTCAATGGCTTGAATTTCTCCTTCTTCCTACATGTCTGCAAATGTTTTCCATGCAATAGGGATTCCTAGGTTGCGCAGAGCATATTCAAGGATGAGTTTGATCAACCCATGATGGGCTAGTTGCTAATGTTTTCCCTCTTGTACCTTGATTCTCATGTATATCATGGATTGTAATAGAAAATAGGGTATACTCAGTCTATTATGAGGAGGTGTATTATCTCCAAATTTCAGTTCTTGGAGGAGTCTTACGTGGTATCCATACACTACATTATATTGCCTTTTACATGAAATATATTGGATGATGTGGTAACTAATTTCATTTCAAGGGTATAGAATGCTCTCGCTTCTAACCCCATTTTTGTCTTCAAATGGTTCTTCTCCTTCCAAAAATAAACTTTTTTTTGCAAGGCTGTTGTTAGTATTATCCTCTTTTCTCCATTGTAACCCTAGGGGGAGTGTAGTTATCCTACTTATAACCTCAGGGGTAATTGCTACTGACAAACCCTTCACTAGAGTAGTGGCACTAAATTTAGTGAGGGGTATGAGTGACATGGCAAATTCTATGGCCACAACATCATCGTATCCTCTAATCTTCTCAAAGAACCCCATCAATTGATGCCTTGTAAAATGTTTCACCATGGGAGGATGCTGGTGGATTCTTACTGTGTTGGTGGGTTCTATTTTATTGAAACCTCCTCTCATATTTCCCTGGTAATTCTAGAGGTTTAGATGGATACAGTTCAAGAATTCTTGTAGGTGAGGAAGTTTTGGAGTTTAACTTTTATTGACATGCAATGCAATCTTTCTATCCTTATATGCACTATGAATTCTTAATCGAATTGAGGATTCTTCTTTTTAAATGAAAAATATGGAAGGTATGGCACCTACTTCCTTTTGCTATGTTCAGGTGATGATAACCCTTGATTTTATTTCCTTTAATGTCCATCGATAGCTTTGTATGCTAATCTCCATGTATCCTGTAGGCTTCATGTAGGTTTCCTGCTTACTGTAGGTGTTGACTATTCCCTGTAGATGCTATTTCAGGAATATTGAGAGTAACCTCTTCGTTTGATGACTCCTCGAATTTTCCTATGCCTTCTTCATATGGGAGTCAATGTTTATTTCTATTTATGGATGATTGTGTTCAGTGATGTGTTCGCTAGCCAAGTACAAGTACCTTCTTTTGGACCGTTGGTCCCACTATGAGTTCATCATATCACCATGACTCGTAATCATCTCCCACTGTTATTCTCCATAATTTAACCTTTTCTAGATTCATTCCCCTTTTTCTTTTTATTTGACCCTTCCATGTGTGTAGTGGACTAACCCTTTTCTTCTCATTCTTTGACTGAGGGTGGCCAAGTTAACTGGCCACCTTTGCTTATAAAATCAACTCTCATATTATTCCTATAATTTTAATCATATGATACTTATGAGGGAGTATTGGTAAGATGACATACCCGTGGGCCCTTTGCTTCATTGATGATGCATGCTAGAGAGTGGTGCCAATTTGCTGTTCTTTTTGAGCTGCATATTTTCAATTGTATATTTCCTCTTCTCATGACTTGTTCCTTTTGATGATGTAAAAGTGTTGGACCTTGTTGTTGTTGATCTTCCTACTATTGCTGAGCTCTAGAGGAGCTTCCTCATCCTTGTAGTCCTTGTGTCGAAGATGGCTACAGTCTCTGTGGTCTCTTTTGTTGGATAGGCTACTAAATGATTTCCTACAGGATATCTATAGGATGTCCTGTAGCTGCCTTTTCCTTAAACTCTCACATTTCTCCTCAGATTTGAAGTAGAAGGGGTGTCGAAATGAGTGGAGAATGGGGTTATGGAATGGTAGGTGAGGGATGTTGCTTTTGGTATGCCTCCTCTTTCCCTTTTCCTCTTTTTTTTTTATAGGTTTTTTTTTTAACTTCATTTCTTTGATGGATACAGGGGTGACATGGTTATGAAAGGTATTGGATGTGGTGTGGTGAGGTAAATGAGTTTTGTTTTACATTCAAATAGAGGATTGTGTCACCATATTTCCATTGGACTACTCTTCTTGCAGTTTTCAAGACCTCTTGTAATTCCTACAGGAAACCCCTGTAGTGTTAAAAGGAATCTTGTAGAAAACACAGAACTATTTGAAATGATATGGAGTGGAGTATATATGGAATACTAGGGGGATAATGGAGGATATGAGATGGGTGAAGAAAAAATATTTTTTGTAGGTCTTGATGTCCTCTATATGTTTTTATTATCTTCCTCTTGTAGATCTGCAAAACAGAATTGTCATCTTTGTATCTTTCTCTCTTTTTTTCTTTTTTTAAAACAACTAGTTTGCCTCCAAGGAGTTTTTCATCCTAGTTGCCTACCGTAGGTGCCTCAAAATAGGTTTTCATCTAGAGATTTTTTATTATTATATTTTTTTAACACTCTTGGGCTGCCTCAAGAGGTTTTCAACCCAACAGTTGTACTCAGGTGCCTCATGGAGGTTTTCACATGAGTCTCTTTATTTTGTTTGTTTTTGTTTTTTCTTCTTCAGGGACTTGGTGGGGTGGAAGCTGAGACTTGATCGATCACCATCACTTTCTTGTTGATGCTATTGACGAATTCCTAAAATGATAAGGACTTTTTGTATATTTTTAATCTGTACCCATTGGAAAGCAAAGGGATAATCTCTACATCAATGGTTCGTATTTGAACAACACCATTATCATGAAACTTTTCTATTACATAAGGCCCTAACCATCTAGTCTTTAACTTGCCTTTGAAAAATATTTGTACCGGAAACCATACAACAAAGCCCAATCACCTCCTTGAAACTGTTTTTCTTTTATATTCTTTTCATGCCATATTTTACTTTGAACTTGAGTCACTCTGTGTGCAAGAGGGCCTTCATTATAAATTCATCTAACCCATTCAGCTGGATAAATATTTCTTGTTGTTCCCTTGTGATATCTAGATCCAGTTGTGTTGTCATCCCTAATGTGTTGTATTCAAATTTAATGGACAATAGGGCTTTCTTCCCATAGGCCAGCTCATAAGGAGTGAAGCCAATGGTGGTCTTCCAGGTGGTATTGTAGGCCCAGGTGGCCTCAACTAATCTGTCTACCCAATCCTTTATGTTGCTGCTAATCACCTTGGTTAGAATGCCTTCCAATGCTCGGTTGGTTACTTCCATTTTCCCATTAGGCTGTGGGTGGTAAGGGGTGGATTTTCTATGCTTGATATTGTGCTGGCATAACATATTTTCAATCATGTGATATGTAAATTGATTGCCTTGATCAATGACCAACTCTCTAGGGTACCAAAACTTATAAAACACATTCTCCTTTAAGAATTCAACCACTTTTTCTTCTGTTGCTACTTTGATGGCTTTGGCTTCAACCCATTTTGTTAAGTAGTCAGTGCACACAATGATGTACTACTTCTGTCTAGATGGAGGGTCAATGGGCCCGATGAAATCCATGCTCCATTTGCCAAATGGCTTGAAAGACACTTGAGGTTGCAGAGGCATTTCATCCCTTACGGCAGGTTTCCCCATCCTTTAGCACAGATCACATTGGATGGTATACCTCCTTACATCTTGGTGAAGAGTGGGCCATTATAACCAGCTTGTAGTACCTTCAATGCTGTTCTTTTGGCTATAAAGTGACCTTGTTAGGCCCCTATAATACTAGTGATTCCCCCATCACTATTGTCACTTATCCATTGTTATTATTATTGTTCCCCTATTGTCCCCATATTGTTATTAGTATGCCCCATAGAAACCCACTATTGTTATTTTTGTGCCCTTATGTTATTATTGTTATGTTGGCTTGCTTATATTGTGACCCCTTAGACTCCTATATATAGAAGGGAGGTTTAGTCATTTGTATAATCTAATAATTGTTCATTTGCGTATTTTGAAGGAGGTTGGCCCCTCGAAGAGACTGAATTCTAAGGCATTGATCTATCTTTTCTATCTTTTGTGAGCTAGTTTCCTAACATTTGGTATCAGAGCTTTGGATTCTAGGGTTTCGCTGCTCCAAACAAGTTATCGTGGCAATTTCAATATAATTTTTTTTTCTGCGACATTTCAGAAGCTACAAAAAGACACGCATTTGAGTTGAAATCATTATAAACTTTGGGTGTGAATTACAGAGCTTATTGAGCTATATTTGCAGAGATATGATCTGAGGAAGTTAAGGTTTTTGCACACTCCCAAATTACATTCCAAACAGCTGACCTGGGGAAAATCGTCATAACATTTGTTTTGAACATCAAATTGAAATTGTGTAAGAATTTTTAGAAAGACGATGGCCTCTTGTTTTTTTTGTATTAGTTTCAGGTACTAAGGTCGAAACACTGACACGTGGCATGTTGTACAAGTTCGCTCTATTGAACTAATTTATAATCAGGTCACCATGGGAGATTTTGCATAACTATTCCTTGGAGAATCCAATATTAATCAGACTTACGGGGTTAGAAAGAGGACTCAAAGGGCTACAACAAGATGATATTTAAGATATTTGAGACCCACAGTTATAGAGATACAATAGGTTCAATATCGAGCTCTTACAAAGTGAAAACAACGTGTGTAGTTTTTTAAAATTTTGCATAAGATTGGTTTGAAAAAATAGTTTGAAGAAATTAAAAGGGAATAGTGAAGAATTATTAGCATTAATTAATTCCCCGAAGAGATAAAATGGAAACACCTAGTAAGCAACCTAAAATCTCTAGCATGACTTGTGAAGAAGAGGAAGACATTCAACATGATATATCAAAACTACAAGACCAAGTACAACAACTTTCACTCTCACTAAAGGTAAATGAAGCCAAGATGGATGGCGTGGAAGCTAATATGAATGGCATGCAAGTTAAGATGGATGGAGTGGAAGCTAAGATTGATGGCATGGAAGCTAAGATTAATGGCGTGGACGCTAAGATGAATGGCATGGACGATAAGATGGAATAATTGAAGATAAATTTGAATAAGTTGCTACAAGAAATGGTCACTAAAGGTGAAAGGGTAGTAAGGGAAACTAATGATGAGAAGAAAAGAAATGTTAATCATGATTTCATAAACTCTAATGCTGGATTGAAAACCCACCATGTTCCAAAAATCGATATGAGGAAGTTTGATGGCAAGGATCTCGGAACATGGATACTACAAATGGAGCAATTTTTTGATCTCCATAATGTGAAAAACAAACAAAAGTTATGTATTGCAACTTTATATTTGGAACCAAATCAGTTTGTATGGTATCGATGGATTTGCTCTCGTAAACAAATTGTCACTTGGGCAATTTTTACGGTAGAAATGATAGCACATTATGAGGATACAGAAAGAAACACTTTTTTAAGCCAATTGATAAATCTCAAACAAAAGGGTTCAATGATGGAGCACATTGAGGACTTCCAAAAATTGAACATAAGGGTAAAAGATATTCCAGAGGAGCATAGGATTGATGTGTTCATAGGGAATTTAAAGGATAACACCCAACATGAGGTTCACCTTTGGGAACCTAATTCATTGGAGAAGGCATTCGGGTTAGCAAGAAAAATGGAAAGAAAAATTATGGCAACTAGGAAGCCTACCACTCACAACTATAAACATGGAAGTGTTGTTGCCCCTAGCCTTACACAACCTACAAGGTTGACACCACAAAAATTGGAAGAAAAAAGGGCAAAAGGGCTTTGTTACAGTTGTGATAGAGAATACACTAAAGGTCATAAGTGTGCTGAGAAGAAATTATTCTACATAGATTGTGAAGAGGAGGAAGAAAAGGAACAAGAAATGTCAAAAGAAGAGGATATACTCCAGGAAGAAACCCTAGATAAAGAAGAAATGAATCTGACCATATCTTGTAATGCATTGGATGGAATTATCACTCCTCAAACTATTAAGATAGAAGGACATATCGAGAAGAAAAAGGTAATAATGTTGATTGATTTGGGAAGTACCCATAATTTTAGTCATTGTAAGATAGAAAAGGAATTGAATTTCTTCCTATATCCAGCACTAGAGTGTCAAGTGATGGTTGCAAGTGGAGGAACCATAAATTGTTTTGGAAAGTGTCATAATATCAAGCTATCCATGGGAGAATATGTATTGAATAGCCCAATGCTTTCCATTCCAATATGTGGTGTTGATGTTGTACTAGGAGTCCAATGGCTACAATCCTTGGGTACAATAGCTTTTAATTTTCAAGAACTTTTCATGAAATTTTATGTGGAAGGAAAGGAAGTTGAATTAAGGGGTATTGCAGGGAAATCAAAAAATATAATTAGCTCTAATGGTATGAAAAAGCTTCTAAAGAAGGAACAACGAGGTGTAATTACACAATTATGTTCACTAGAGGTTTCCATATCGAAATCATCTATTTCTCCAGATCTCCAAAAAGTCTTCGACAATCATTCCAAGGTATTTGAGACTCCCAAAGGTCTCCCACTTATTCGTGATCATGATCATGTTATTCATTTGATTCCAGGAAGTGTTCCTCCAAGCATCAGGTCGTACAAATATCCCTATGCCCAAAAGAGTGAAATTGAACGTATGGTTGCAGAAATGCTAGAGTTTGGTATAATTCAACCTAGTGAAAGTTCTTTCTCTACTCCAGTAGTATTGGTGCACAAGAAGGATGGATCATGGCGTATGTGTCCGTATTATAGGGAGCTCAACAAGCTCACTATTAAAGATAAATTTCCCATTCCCGTCATTGATAAATTATTGGATGAATTACATGGATCAATTTACTTCACCAAGTTGGATCTTCATTCAGTATATCATCAAATCAAAATGAAGACTGAAGAAATTCTGAAAACAACATTTAGAACTCATGAGGGTCATTATGAATTTTTGGTCATGCCTTTTGGCCTTAGCAATGCACTTTCTACATTTTAAGGTTTGATGAATTCCATTTTCAAACCCTTCCTTAGAAAATTTGTGTTAGTATTTTTTTATTATATACTAATCTACAACAAGTCTTGGAAGGATCATGTTGAACATGTTGATAGGGTGCTCAAACTATTGTAGGAGAAACAATTATATGCAAATGCTCCAAATGTTTCTTTGTAGTACAAGAGGTGGAATATTTGGCTCATATTGTATCTCATGAAGGTATTAAGGTTGATCCAGACTTCAACAGGAATGCAACAAATTATAGAGATAACCATAAACATAGATATGCAGCGGAAGTAATACTTCATTTCATTAATGTAAAATACTGAAATATGCTTACAAACAGTAATGGAAAGAAACCAGCTAGGGCAATGGTAGCTTATCTCTAAGAAGAGATGTGGTAGCTACATGCCTCTGAACTGTGTTACAGTGAAGCTTGAAGGACTATTTATTGTTGAGAAACAATGGAAAACCCTTAACATTCCAAAACCTAACTGTAGAAGATGAAATGCCAAACTGTGGGCCCTGTTTGGGTAAATTGGTACATCAACTTCCCAGGGTTGTAACTTTGGCATACGATCTTCGTTTGACGCGTACAATAGCTTGTTAGAAAGATCTATCCGAGCACTACCACTTTTGGAAGGGAAACATCAGCCCATGGACCCATGTTGCCCCCAGATTTCCCAAAAAATGTCGTTTAGGGCCTCAAAATGGCTCCGGAAGTTCAGGACCCGAAAAACTGCTAAAAATAGTAAGTTGTGCTACAATTAAGGAAACTGAAAATGCTGAGAGAAAC
>APFE031501215.1:254828-308875 GCA_000404065.3 Pinus taeda
AGTGCATTTCTCCAAATTGGCACATAGCTTGTGTTGCCGCAGTGTTTGGAGAACCTGTCGGATGTGGTGAAGGTGCTCTTCCCAACTCTGGCTAAAGATCAGAATGTCATCCAAGTATACTACTACAAATGAGTTGGTGAATGGCCGCAAGATGTCATCCATTAGCCTCATGAAGGTTGCAAGAGCATTCGTCAATCTGAAAGGCATAACCAACCATTCGAAAAGGCCCTCCTTGGCTTTGAAGGCAGTCTTCCACACATCAAAGGGTTCGATTGGTACTTGGTGATATCCTGACTTCAGATCGATCTTGCTGAAATATTTTGCCCCCTTTAGTTGGTCCAGGTGGTCATCAATCCACGGGATCAGGTACCTATTACGGACAGTGATCATGTTCACGGCCCAATAGTCAATACAGAGTCTCCAAGTCCCATCCTTCTTCTGTACCAACACGATTGGGCTCCCATAAGGTGATGAACTCGGACAAATGTGACCTTTCTGCAGGAGCTCCTGAATCTACCTCTTGATTTCATCATTCTCCAGAACGAAGCGTCGATAAATTGGTCTATTGGGTAGCGGTGCACCTGGGGTCAAATTGATGGAGTGCTTGACTTGACAGCGTAGAGGAACCCCTATGGGGGAGGTGAAGATGTCCTCGTACTCCTCCACGACCTTGTCCATCTGTAGTTTTCATGCAGAGGGACCTTGTCTGGAGGTCGTGGCCACCGTCTTCTTCTTTCCTTGAGGGCGTATCATCAGGAAAACAAATTTCCTAGTTTTGGAAATGAGCTTACTGCATTGTTTTGCAGTAATCAAAGAGATAGTGGTAGGCGGTGCTACCTATGGTATCCTGTATAACTTATTTCCCAATGTAATAATAACAACATGGGGCCTTGATTCATACACAGCATGTCACTTCCACAAGTATGGTTTTCCTAATAATACATCACAAACTTCAAGGGGAGCAATGTCAGACAATACCTCATCCGTGAAGGGCTTGATGTTGTATGGAAGGCGACACTGCTGGCTCACGCGAAGATCTCGTCCTTGGTGAAGCCACCCAATGGTGTACGGTTGTGGATGTGCTATGGTTGGTAAGCCCAACCGCTTCACGACCTCTGCCGAAATGAGGTTCTTTTGGCTCCCGCTATTGACAATGAACTGTAGTGGGGAGCCCTTTACCAACATCTAGGAGTGGAAGAGATGCTCCTCCTCCTCTGGATCTTCAGGTTCATTTTTTTGGATCTTGGCGGTAGTAATAGTGGCATTGGGATCTGCATCAATGATCTGATTCCCTTTGGCATTCCCCTTGTCAGGTTCTGACTTAGAGTTAGAACATGCATCTGATTCTGAAACCTTTAGCTCAGCCAACAGTGACTACTTGGCCCGAGACTCACTTGTGTTGTGAGTGGAGCTCTTATGGAACTCACACCATTTTCCCATGTCCTTTTTCGGCTTCATGTTGCTGTTTTTTGCTTGCAACTTTGGCGGGTTGCCTTGGGCTGCCCCGCCTTGGCTTTCTGCTTTGTTCTATGGTTTAGGGGCACCTTTCCCTTACTTCAGATTCACAGATCCAAAGTCTCACTTCTTTTGTTTAAACTTCTTCTCAACCTTGACAGCATATCGGTATGCTATGCCTAGCGAGGAGATGTTCAAGAGTTCTATTTCTTCCTGGATGTACTTGTGCAGGAAGCTTCGGTATTTCAGTATCAAATGTTGCTTTGAATCCTTGATACCCAACTTTATACAAAGGGTATGGAAAAGATTGGTGAACTCTGGCACGTCTTGGTCTGTTCCCTGTCGCAGTGTGGTCCACTTTATGTATTCATCCTCATAGCTTCCGACAGGGTAGTACTACTCCTTGATGGAATCCCAAAATGAATTCTAGGTGGGTGTGGCTAAAAATAGTAAGCCAGTATTCTCATCCTTCTGCTCGCAGTAGGTTTCCCACCAGTCCTTGACGTGGGGGGCTACTTTGAGAAGAGCGAAAATAATCTTTTCCAGACTCAAAAATTCATGAACAGAAAAATAACCCTCTAGCAGATTTAACCATTTATCTACAGCATCTACATCTATCTGACCCTCGAATATGGGGATTTCAAAATTAACTTGTACCTTAAAGGGCATGGCATTTCTAGAGTAGCTACTGGAAACCAATGTGTCGCTTCTGGGTAGCTGCTGAAGGATCTGGGCAAAGTTGTCCATCATCGCGTTCTGTTGTCGCTCGAGGGCTTCTTCGAGCAAGATTTTGATAAGATATCCTGCCCCTTGATCTTTCTTCTCATCCGCCATGGGAGGTTGTTGGGATTTACGAGGTTGGTCTTGCAGAGGTTTGACTAGTTCAAGCCCTAACTCCTTGTATCCCAACCTCGTTGGGGACATGCAAAGAAAAACAGAGAAAAAAAGCAAACCGCTCTGATACCAATGATTCGAACTTAAACAAGAACGCAACAAATTACATAGATAACCATAAACACAGATATGCAGTGGAAATAATACTTCATTTCATTAATGTAAAATACTTAAATATGCTTATAAACAATAATGGAAAGAAACTAGCTAGGGCGATGGTAGCTTATCTCTGAAAAGAAATGTGTTGGCTACATGCCTCTGAACTATGTTACAATGAGGCTCGAAGGCCTATTTATTGTTGAGAAACAATGGAAAACCATTAACATTCCAAAACCTAACCCTATAAGATGAAACGCCAAACTATGGGCCTCGTTTGGGTAAATTGGTACATCAACTTCCCTGGGTCGTAACTTTGGCATACGATCTTTGTTTGACACATACAATAGCTTGTTAGAAAGATCTATCCGAGCACTACCACTTTGGGAAGGGCAACATTGTTATGCGCACCTATGCTGCCCCCATATTTCCCAAAAAACGTCATTTAGGGCCTCAAAACAGCTCCAGAAGTTCAGGACCCAAAAAACTGCTAAAAATAGTAAGTTGTGCTACAATTAAGGAAACTAAAAATGCTGAGAGAAACAATGGTGGAGGTCCAGGTGGACTTGGCAGGTGGCCATCAATATCCACCTGGATCAAAGGTAGACCCTAGAAAAATTAAAGCCATTAAGGAATGAAAAATTCCCACATCCATAAAGCATCTGCGAGGATTTCTCAGGTTGATAGGGTATTATCGCAAGTTTGTTAAGAATTATGGGAGAATAGTAGCACCTCTAACAAAATTATTGAAGAAAGATGCATTTTCATGGACTCCAGAAGCAACAAAGGCCTTCGAACATCTTAAAGAGGCAATGTGTCAAGCATCGGTCTTAGCTATGCCAGATTTCACAAAATCCTTTATTGTGGAATATGATGCTTCGGGAAATGGAATTGGTGTTGTTTTAATTCAAGATGAAAGACCCATTGCTTTCGAAATTCATCTAATCAAGGGAAAGTATTTACACAAAGCTATTTATGAGAAGGAAATGTTGGCAATACTACATGCACTTACGAAATGGTGACTCTACCTAATGGGAAGACACTTCAAGGTAAAAATGGATCATGATAGTCTTAAATACTTTTTAGAACAAAGATTATCCTCTGAAGAGCAAAAAAAATGGGTCACAAAGATGTTGGGTTATGACTTTGAAATCATCTACAAAAAAGGGAAGCAAAATGTTGTGGCAGATGCACTCTTAAGAAACGATGAGGATGTGGAAGCATTGTTGTGCGCCATTTCTATTATCTAACCAGATTGGATAAGCGAGGAAAGGGAGGAATGGAAGAATGACGAAGAAGTGTAGGTACTCATTTGAAAGATACAACATTTAGACGGAAAAATGATTCATTATGGTACAAAGATCGCTTATACCTATGTAAGAATTCCCAACTCAAACAAAAGATTCTTATGGAATTGCACACTTCTCCCTTAGGAGAGCACTCAGGATTTTTAAAAACTTACCACAAGGTTAAGAAGGAATTTCTTGGGATGGCCTTAAATCAGATATTCAAAAGTTTGTGGCAGAATGTTTGGTTTGCCAACAAAATAAAATTGAAACAATTAAGACCCCAGGTCTATTACAACCTTTATCCATTCCAATCCAACGTTGGGAGGAGGTTTCAATGGATTTTATCATAGGTTTACCCAAGTCCGAAGGAAAGAGTGTCATCATGGCGGTAGTTGAAAGACTTACCAAGTATGCACACTTTTGTGCATTAGCACATCCATTTAAAGCCAATACAATTTCTACTGCATTTATGGAAATGATTCAAAAGCTACATGGAAACCCAAATATTATTGTAAATGACAAATATCCCATTTTCACTAGAAATTTTTGGACAAAATTATTTTCTTGTCTCAGTCTCTAGCTAGCTCATAACTCATCTTATCATCCTCAATCTGATGGGAAAAATGAGATAGTAAACAAATTTTTGGAAGGATATCTTCGTTGCTTTGTATCTGATAAACAAACACAATGGGTCAAATGGTTGCCTCTGGCTAAATGATGGTATAACAGTTCCTTCCATACTGCAGCAAAAATGACCCCATTTATGGCACTTTATGGATATTATCCACCATCCATAACATCATATTTAAGAGAAAATTCTAATGCTCAAGCAGTGGAACATCACATTGAGCATCAACAACAAGTTCTCCAACTCTTAAAGGATAACCTCATGTTGGCGCAGAATAGAATGAAACAACAGGAAGATCAACATTGTAGCAAAAGAAGTTTTGATGTAGGTGACTGGGTATTCCTACATCTACAACCATATAAACAAATGTCCCTCAAGCAACCTAAGAAGGATAATAAATTATCACCAAAGTATTATGGTCCGTACAAGGTGTTGTAAAAGATTGGTACTATGGCATACAAATTGGAGCTTCCTGCAACTTCCCGAGTGCACCTAGTTTTCCATGTTTCATGTTTATAGAAGGTTATAGGTGACAAGCTCCCAGTTCAAACAATATTGCCAGAACTTGACAAGGAAGGAAAAATCATAATGGAACTGGAAACAGTGATAGAAACAAGAACTCAACAACTATGAAATCGATCAATTTCAGAGTATCTCATCAAGTGGAAGAACTTATCCGTTGAAGATTCCACATGGGAGGATGAGAATTTTATACAGAAGCATCCATAACTACTAAAGCATTGAGGACAATGCTTTTCGGAAGGATAGGGGAATGTTAGGCCCCTATAATACTAGTGATTCCCCTATTACTATTGTCATTGTATCCCTTATTATTATTATTGTGCCCCTATTGTCCCCATATTGTTATTAGTATGCCCCATAGAAAGCCACTATTGTTATTTTTGTGCCCTTATGTTATTACTGTTATGTCGCATTGGTTATATTGTGACCCCTTATACTCTTGTATATAGAAGGGAGGTTTAGTCATTTGTATCATCTAATAATTTTTCATTTGTGTAATGTAAAAGAGGTTGCCCCCTCGAAGAGGCTAAATTCTAAAGTGTTGATCTATCTTTTCTATCTTATTGTGAGCTGGTTTCCTAACAGACCTCCACAAGGCCCATCATGATAGGCCAGAAGGATGTTCAAGAATTCCTCCTCACTGACACATCTTCTTAGAATTTGATCCGAACATAGCTTGAAGAAATTGCTTGCAATCCAAGTGAATGAGGCGCTTTTTCTTATGATTCTTCTCTTTTCCATGGAGGACGGATTTGGATGGAACTATGCATATATGAAGTAGTTTTCTATGTCAGAAAACCATGGAGAGAGAACTGAAATGGAGAATAAATGTTCCTATGGTAAATGATCATCAACCATTCCTTCCTCCCCTACAGGCAAAGTCAATCTAGATAAAAAAATCTGCAACTACATTCTCCTTGCCAGGTTTATCAATAATGGTTAAATAAAATTGTTGCAATAAAAGTAACCATCTAATAATTAGGAATTTACATCTGGTTTATTCATCAAGTATTTAATTATAGCATGGTCGGTATGTACAAATGTCTAGTAACCAATAATGTAATGTATAAATTTATTCAATGAATGCACAACAACTAGGAGCTATTTTTCATTTACTGTGTAGTTTAACTCGGCTTTCGACAGATTCTTACTGATGAGGTAAATGTCATAAGGAATCTTGTCATCTATATAGCATAGATTTGCTTCTATATCATTGTGATAGGCATAGTAATTAATATGAAAAGGAAAATCCTAATTTGGGCCTCGGAGAATAGGTGCAGTAGTCAACTTGTCCTTTAGGGTGTACAAGGCTTCTTGGCAACTTTTGACCATAAAAATTTGGAGTCCTTAACTAATAACCCAAATAAAGGAGAAGCTAACTCACTGAAATATTTTATAAATATCCTATAGTATCTGGATAAGCCTAAAAATCTTCTAACATCCCTCTGTTTCTAGGGAGTCGAGACCATTTTGATGATTGCTATCTTATTTGGGTATACCTGCAGTCCTTCTTGAGATATTGAGTGACCTAGAACAGTCCCTGTAGTCATCAAAAACTCACATTTTTCGGGACTAAGGGATAAGTTCATTTCAATGCATTTTTTTAACATCTTTACCAGGTTAGAGAGAGGCTCCTAGAAATCACACCCATAGGGTGTGAAGTCATCCATATAAATTTTTACTCCATCATGGACTAGCTCTGTAAAGATACTCATCACTGCCCTCTAGAAAGTGGTTGGGGCATTCCATAGACCAAAGGAAGGACCCCATAAGGGAAAGTACCCCAAGGACAAGTGAAGGTGGTTTTATCCTGGTCCTCTGGGCTGATCTGGATTTGATTGCACCCACGGAATCCATCCAAGAAATAGAAGAACTTCTTTACTGCTAGACCATCTAACGCTTAGTCAATGAAAGGTAAAGGAAAATGGTCCTTTTTTGTGGCTTTGTTTAGCTCTCGGTAATTGACATGAATCCTTCACTTTCCATTTTTCTTTGGAACCAACACCAGAGGAAACACCCACTCACTTTCCGAGTTAGGGTAAATGAATCCTACATCCAGCAGCTTCGCAACTCTTCTTTGACTATATCCTTGAGAGATGTATTCATTCTCCTTTGGGGTTGTCGGACTGGTTTGCAACCTTCCTTGATGTAAATGTGGTGAGTACACACCGAGGGGTGCACTCCCTTCATTTCTTTTTAATTCCAAGCAAAGGAATCCAAATGCTCTCTTTGCATAACACATAACTCTTCTTCTTGGTGTACAGAGAGAGAGGGGTTGATTTTCAATGCTCTTTCAGGGCTGCATTCTATTGTCTTGACACGAGTAGGGTTTGAGTCAGCTAAGCATAGATCAATCCAATGGTTATCCTTGATTTCCTTCACTACTTCCTCCAAAGACATGGTGTTGGGAGTTTGACTTTGGAGGATGTGTTTAATTATATCATCTTCATCAAGCTACCATCCTCCTATGGTAGTTTCTAGGGTATAGATTTGGGAGGAGTAGACCTCATCTTCTTCCTCCTCTTCTAGCTGTAAAGGTAAGTCATGTTCTAGAGATGGCTAATCATGAGGGTACAAGACAAACTGCATGGATAAATGCCCATTTTTTATAGTCATACTTCCATCCCTGCAGCTTATGTAGGCATCAGCAATGGCTAACCAAGGCCTCCCAAGGATGAGAGGATAACCGTTAAATTTGGTCTTAGGCTAGAGAACTAAGAAGTCCGCAGAGTATTCCCAGGAATCAATGGACATCATCACATGCTCAACAATCCCCTCAGGGGCTACTATGGATCTGTCTGCAAGCTACAAGACTATTGTGGTCTTTCTTAATGATCCCTGGAGATTCAACTTTAACATATTTTCCTTAGTCATTACATTGATGGCAGCCCCAAAATCAATCAAGGTATGGGGGACAATGGTGCCATTGATGTGTACATCTACTATAGGGCTCCAAGGGTCTAAATACTTTGGGAAAATTACCCACCCTAGGATTAAGTCGAACAATTGTCCAATGACATTAATGGTAGGGGTGCCTCTTTTTCGCCTTCTTGGATGTTTGAAACACTTCTCTTTAATCAACTTGTTGTAAATGGGTACATCTTTAATAGCTTGGAGAAGCAAGATTTTGACACAGATTTTTCAACTCACTCAGAAGTTCATTCTCTTTTGGGCTATGCTAGACTAGATGGGTTAATATTTCAAGAAAGGGTGGTGTATTTACTTTAGGTATACTTTCCTCTCTTTCCACCTCAATATCCCTAGCTGGATATGGAGGTTGGTTATCTCGGAGCACTCTCCTAGACCTAAGGTTGATTTCATGAATTTCAACAGCATAAGCAAGGTAGGATGTCTCTCCATTGTATACCTATTGTGTCTGTCTATTATTCGGGTTTGAGTTTGGTTGGGAAAGCATCTGAGGTTGTTTAGTTGGAGCAAGGTGTAAAAGTTGTGGTTGAGATGGAGGTGAAGGCAGTAAATCTAGAGTGTTGTTGTATGAGGGCCTCCACCCTTGGGGTGGTGAATTCCACTAAGATTGTGGAGGATTATATGGTTGAAATGGATGGTTGGTCAGATGGGAATGGTATTGAGGTGCAAAAGACCAGGGAGAAGGTGTAGACCAGGAGGGATGAGTAGGGGGGCACCAAGAGGGAATGGATGTGTTTTGATTAGGGTTGTAATATCAATAGGATGACCCTTGCATGCCCTGGTGGTATGGTCGAGGCCCATGAGGCCTCCTTTGATTTATGTAGCAGAGTTTTTCAGTCACCCCTTCAGTTCCCTAATACACAACTTTTAGTCCAAGCAAAGAAGGGCACTTGTCCATGGAGTGGTTTTCCTCACAGATTGAGTAGATTTCTATAACGTTCAAAGGACATTAATTCCTAGGGTGCCTCCTTGTGCATTTAGGGTAGAAGATGGCTAATTTTCTCTCTGCATCCTCCTTCTTCCTCTTGATTTGCATAGTGTCCATATGCAGGGCAAGGTTTTGTATCATTTCACTCTTAAAATCTTCCAACACCTTCCCAATTTCACTTTTTATAGATGTGTTGGAAGAGGATGAGATGGCCACTGCTTGACTAACCCTACCCCTTTTTCTAGCTGCCCTAGAATGATTCTTGAAAACAATCTTGATATCCTCATAGGGTAGTTGGTAGATGTCCCCTTCTAATAGCAGGTTTAGGGTTTCCAGGAGATCTTCCCTGACCCCCCTAAGAAGGACTAACTTAAGTGACTCAGGATCAAGTGTGCACCTAGCCCTTTTATAGTTGAGTTAGAATCTTTCCTCATAATCCTCTAAGGACTCATCATGTCCCAAGGTCATTCTGAAAATTTCCTCTTTGGCATCTTTGGACCTACAGTAGTCCATGTACTTGTTGTTGAAAGTTTCTTGCATCTGAGTCCAGGTGTTGATACTATCCCCAGGTAAACCCATGAACCAACATAGGGTTGCATCCTTGAGAGTGGATGGCAATAATTTCAACTTATGATCATCAAAGGTGTAATCAAAAGTTTTGCATATGACAGAAAATTTGAACATAAAAGTATCTGGATCTTCTGAGGTTAGGCCATGGAAGGGAAGAAGAGCAGAGGGGCTTATGTTTTTCTTCTTCGCATCCCCATTAGTTTCTCTAATGGGAAAATAACCCTCAATTATTTATGTATCTCCCCTTTTATTTCTATTTTCAACCATTATGTCAGTTGGAATGGTTTCTTCTTCTTCCCCTATAGGTTCTTCAAAAAATCTCTAGTTGTTCGCCTGAGGGGTCCTCTAATTCGCAGCCACCGAAGAAGAGGGAAGGTTGGCTATTTGAAGTGGTGGGGTATTTCGTAGAAATTTTCCTAGGTTATCCCTATTCCTACAAGGCATGAAAGGAGTGTTTTTGGTTTTTCTTCAAGCTTTAAGACTAATTGCAAAATTGAAAAGACAAACTGAATTGAAACTAATTGCTTAATGGAATCAATTGCAAAATGGAAAGGAAAGAAAACAAACTTACAACTAATTTGCATAATGGAACTAATAACAAAATGAAAGAAATGAGAAATGGAAGAAAGAAAGAAGAAATCGCATCTACTCAGACACCTCCGTGGCATCAATGCCAAAAAAGTTATGAGAACCAGTATTGCAACAAGGATGTTGCAACTCCTGGGGCTGCCCACTTTACTTCATCAACTTTGGGTCCACTCTTTGTCACTACTGAGCTAGGCTGATAGACCACTAGGGTTTCTCAAACCATCCTTCTATTGATTAGAAGAAGTTTGATTACCAATTGAGAGAGGATAATTTTACCCTAATTGAGAGAATTGAAATTCTACTTACTGCAGTAATGAAAGACTAAAAGAAATGTGTACAAAACACATAAATCATCTAGATATTTGGTAATATACCTTTCTTGCAAAAGAAATATAATTTAACACATGTGAATTCTTAACTAGCCTAAGCATGGCATCAGATCTAAACAAGAACTTAACTGTTGTGTGCATGAATAAATATAGAGACCTTTTCTCTTTTTATCTTTTTGTAAAAATGTAAATGCTAATCCTTCTTGGTTGCATGGCAGGTGAGATAGGTGTGGAGGGAGATGAGTGCAATGGTTCAGATGGCTTGGGAGGCAAGAAGGGGTCTACTCCTAGCTTTATTGATGCTTTTTTCACAATTTGGGCTCAAAACATGCCACTGTAGGTTTTCCTACAAGATGTCTACAGTATGTCCTAGTTCACCTACAAGGTCCCATGTTTTCCTATAGGAACAGGCCAAAAGCACAGTGAGTGGTTGGAAAGGTGGTATGGATCTTGGAGAATGTGAGTAAGGAGGAAATAAGGCAAGGGAGTGGTAGGCAGTCACTCAGAACTCAAACCAAAGCTTTACGATGGTTGGATTTTCTCAATAAGCATGGCAAGTTTTCCTTGTAAAATGAGAATCCAAATTGAGAACTTAGTGCCTTTTGGCGATCATGGGTGGATATGGTTAGATTGAGGCTGAGGATATAAGGTCTTCCTGCAATGTAGAAACTCCTGCAACATATACATCATTGTTGGCATTTATCCACAAATTCGTCTCAAAACAAGAAGGGTTTACTAAAATAGAAGAAAACGGAATTTGCATCATTTATTTGCCATGTTCATGCATGGGAATGCTTGAAACCATTTTGAAAGAAACATGAAATCTAATGCAAGACCTAAGATATCAAAAATGTCAATTGCATCTCTTCTAAAACTAAAAGATGATGACCTAATTAGCAGAAAAACCATAAACTTCATAAGACACAGGAATTATGTCTTTTTTGGGCTAAATGGGAATTATTCCTCAAGCATGGTCCCTTGAAGGGAGGAATGAGGGAATACCCACCTTTTATCAACCTTTTTTGAATATTCTCTTATCTCTATAATACTACTGTTAAAGCTATTCACAAATGGAAGCAAACTAATCAAATCTACCAATACTTGAAAATTAACAACACCAAAATTAGTTTAACAACTAACTATGAGATAACCTAAGAATGCATGTACATTAAGGGGAACCTCTGTTGCTAGGGTTGGGCCCTAACGCAATATCTTCAACCCTCTTAGTCAACTAAGTGCCGGATCAAGGGAATGATGCTCATTTTTATTAACACATCAAAAATACATAACAATGTTTGGTCACAATCCTTCAACTCGAAAACTGCTTAGCTATCTTGCACAAAAATATGAATCCTAATGAGGCTATAGGCCTCTTTATTTATATAATTGAATTTTCTAAAAAAATCCTTAAATCTAGGGAGGCTTGGCTCCCAATCTTGAGATTAACTAATTCTCAACTTTCATTGGCTTAGCTACCAATGATCCTCATGACTCGACTGCTTGCAACTTCGAGCTGGTGTGATTTGATTGAGATATCTTCGAGTGAGTGAGGAGTTAAGGAGGGAGATCCTATTTCCTATAATCTCTCATGCTTGTCTCATTCGAGATCCTGTACCCTAATTAGCCACAATTTTCTCCCAAAACCTAGAATCAATGCACATTAGACCACTAGACATGGCATCTTACTTTTACTCATCTCATCAAGCAAAATATAATTAAAACACGTAAAGAATTATGAGAAGAGTTGATTTTAGTAAGTTGGAGGTGCATTAAGGTCCATATATTTTATGCATTGATGAGCCTCACCACTACCATCGTCTCCCAACTAATGTGGTATGCCATCACTTTAATGTTCCTTCCATATCATTGAAATTCTCTCTTGAAGAAACACAAAAGTGGTCCATGTAGCATAAAAATGCATCCTAGAGGTGGAATTTTTGGACTTATTTGTTTTCTGTCAATGTTTGGTATGTGGCAGTGAAGTCAAAGTCACTTATGTAAAATTTTTACTACTCCTAGATCTTATACCTAGAACTTTGAATAACTATGGTCAATGCCACAATCAAGGATTAACTGAGGTATTCTATGACATGATTGGTGCTTCCGTTGTAGTTTATTTTCAACTGGAATTGTTGTAGGTATTTTTTCCATTTTTTGTTGTGTTAATTCTATAATATTCCTTTTTTTTACGTGAATTTCAAAGTCCTATTATTAGTGTGGATGATCATATTAGTCCATAAAATGTAACTCTTACATTGTCAGGGTTAATTCATGATGGGGTATATCTCCTTGTCATAAATGGTCTATCTCCAGCTAGTACTAATGAGTGCCTCACTATGATAGGGAACTATATTTCCTTGTTGAGTGAGGATTGCACGAATAACATAGTCAGAGGCATATATCATAATCTCAAATGTCTACTACAAGTCTAGCATGATTATTACTAGAATAAATAAAATATGGTGTTTTAGATCCTTGAATGTTTTTTATTGTGACTCATACACTCATACTATAATTGTTTTTCTTTTTCTTCACCCTTATACTTAATGGTCAAGCAATATGAGAGAATCCAAAAACAAACCTTTAGTAGAAGGTAGCAAGGACCAAGAAGCTATAGAGCTCCATTAGAGTTGTGAAGGCTAGCCAATCCAAAATTTTTTGGATATTAGATAGGTTCACATGCACCCCATGTTCATCGATAATGTACCCCAAAAATTGAATTCTTCTCATGCCAAATGAGAATTTCTCTATATTAGCATACATATTTTGTTTCTTCGAGGTGCTTAAAACTTTTAAAATGTGTTGCAAATGTTATGCCAAGGTTCTACTAAAGATGAGGATATAATCCATATATGCAAAAAAAAAAATATGTTTGTGAACAACTGTGATATATCTTCCATCATCCTCATGAACATTTCTACCACATTATTTATGTGAAAGTGCATTTCCAACCACTCAAAAATGCCTACTTTAGATTTTAATTCTATCTTCCAAATATTATTTTGTTCAATCAGGACCTAGTGGCAACATGACTTCATATCAATCTTACTTAGGAACTTCACAACCTTAAGTTAGTTTAGAAGTCATTGATCCTTGATATTGGGTGTCTATTCTTGGCAATTATTTTTTTTAGGGCTCTATAATTAGTATAGAGCCTCCATGTCCCATCCGTCTTCTACACCAACATGACTAGACTCCAAAAGGCAAGGAGCTTGGTAAAACATGGACCTTTTGGATGAGCTTATGATTTCACATTTTATTTCTTCATTCTCCAAGAGAGAGAATCTATATATTGGGCGATTATGTAAATGAGTACCATTTATCAAGTCAATTGATCATTTCACTTGGTAGTGTGGATGCACCTACATAGTTGGAGCTAAGATATCTCTATATGTCTCTATAGTATTGTCCACTTGCTTTTATTCTGTAGAGAGGTCTCATACTAAGGTTTTGTTGCTCACATTGACCTTAATTTCACCTTCCTATCTAATAATGAAGAGGAAAAATTGTGTTGTCTAATAGATTACCTTTTATCTCTATTTTGTTGAGATTAATGAAATTGTGGTAGTTGTAACTACCTATGGTGCCCTGTAGGTATTAACTATGAGAATAACACTGAAACTACATGGATGAGACTCATAAAAAGCAAGATGTTTCCACATATAAGGTTATTCAAAATAAAATCAAAAACTTCATGTGGGAAAGATCACACAATACCTCATCTTTGAAGGGCTTGATGTTGTAGGATATACAACACTACTAACTAACATGGATATGTCATGTGTGGATCAACCCAATCCATGGCTTATGGTTTGGGTTTCTGGAAATGCCAATATTTTCAATCTCTTGATGACCTTCATTGATATCAAATTGTTTTTTCTCCCACAATCAACGATGGAATGCAGTGCAATCTCCTTTACCCACACCTACGAATGGAAGAGGCACCTTCCATCTTTAGGCTCCTCTATCTCTTTAGGATGGATCATTATGGTTCCCATGGTATCATTGGATTCTAAATTAGTGACATACCTTTCTTTATCCTACTCAAAATTACATTTAGATTTAGATAATATTTCATTTTCTTTAGGAACCTCTAGCAATGAATGTTTTGAGCAACATTTAGTAGGGTTTTACCAGGGGAATTTTTGGAACTTGAACCACTTTACAATTTCATTATTTGACTTCCCATTACACTACATTACATGCAACTTCGGCTAGTTGTCCTGAGTTTGTATCTCACTGCTTTGCCAATTGTTTTGAAAGTTTGTGCTACCTTTCCTATGATTTTGTAGGAGTGGATTTGTAGACCCATAGTGCTACTTATTTCTCTACAATTTCTGCTAAATTTTGGTAACATATCAATTAGATCCCAACGAGGATTAAGGTACTACTTGGATTTTCTGATATCAATATTTGAGTGAAATTTATGGAAAATATTCATGTATTCAAACACCCTCTAGTCTCCCCCATGTGATGGGGTTGTTCAACTCATGTATTGGTCATCATAGTTCCCTATAGGGTAGAATTCCTCCCTAAGAGCATCTGCAAAAGTTTCCCAAGTTCATCGGGTCTTTAATGTCACAAACATATCTTTTTGTCTCTCCCACTAACCTTTTGACCAATATTTGACATGGGGAAAGGATTTTAGTAGTGGAAAGGTGAATTTTTCATCATTGGAAAAACAATTCACAAAGTAATATCCCTCCAATAGATTCAAACATTTCTCCAAATCATATGTATCCCTTTAACCTTCAAATAGAGGCGAGTTAACTTGTACCTTGAATGGTGTCACACGAAGAAATTTTTCGTTGGTTGAAAGTTCCTTTGTTGTTTTTGGAAGTCATCAAAGGATTTGGGAAAAGTTATACAACATCTAATTCCTCTATCATGTTAGTGCTTCCTCAAGAAAAAACTTGATAGGATCTCCCACTCTGTCATCTCTCCTTTCTTTGAACATGGGAGGCCACTTGGGTTGGTGAAAGTGATTGTTCAAAAATGAAATTAGCTTGAAATACATCTCTTTATACCCTGACCTCATTAAGAACATGCATTGAGAAATAAAAAGGAGTATATTTCTCTAATACCATCGATTCAGGTTGTACAAGGAATGAAATGAAACATAGGAAAAGAAGTGAAACACAAATAAATATAAAAATAAACATAGTGATATGTGAAAACCAAACTTATATTAATAAATGAAATAAATAAATACTATAAAACACACGATGGATAGAATAGTGGTAGCTATTTGCAAACATAGAGATACGGTAGCTACATGCATTCACAAAAGCTATTATATGAGGCCTAAAGAAAAGCATTTTAACATAAACATTGAACCATAGAGGTCCAAAAGCATAACCTTAAATGATGAAACTCTGAAACGTGTTCGACATAGAGTTGTGATTGATGACAACCAATGCCATCGATGTCAAAGGGGATGTCTAAGGAAGCAAAAGTGTCATTCATGAATCTAAGGAAGAAATATGATAGTTTAATCTCTTGCATGATCTCATCACATGGAATTATTTGAATTTTATTTATTCTTTTGTCAAATTTGTGTTGCTCAAATGAACCTATGAATGTTATGGTTGGATAGTCTACTCCAGGAGCTTTCCAACAATATATCACACTTGGAAAAACTCCTCTCGGACTAGAAGTTATGATTGTTTGAAATTGGAAACTACAATGAGGACCATTAAAAAAAAAAAAAAAAAACCAGTCATTTGAAAATAACCAAATTTGTTAAACATCACATATCTCTTGAGTGGATCTATGAAATTATGGTGAAATCCATGGAAGTTGTCAAACAAACTTATGCACTATTTAATTTTTTAAAGTCTATGAAAATTTTGGAGAATGTAATCATTGAAATTCTCATGAATGATGGATAATGTTTCAACATCCCCAAAGTTTAATAAGGGATATTGTTTCATATTGCCCCATTCTTTTAGTGATGCATGCCCATAATTTGTTTGACCCCTTGGTTGGGTAGCATGTGGACCCACCTAGCACAGTCATCGATGGCATGACAACCTTTACAATAGTTTCATTTCATGATCAAGTTCAATATGGGTAAGACAAACACATTGGTAAACATGATTTGAATCCCAATAATATTAGAGATCAAATATTTAGATACGTCGATGCACATAGATCCATTAGCCCATGATGCATATAGAGAGGAACACATAGATGATAAGAACTTCATAGAGGTGTTTTATCAATTTCATAGTCAAAGTCATGTGCATGATGATGATAGCCTAATTCACTATCAGCTCTAGATGGGTTACTTTGTCTAGGACTATAAGATAGGGGAAGGATGACCTTTAGCATATTGGGTTGAATGCACAAATTCCAAGCAAGGCTAAATTGTAGGGCCAAGGATAAGTTAGAGTAAAAATTTTCTTACCTCATTTAATAAAATATATTGAGGACCAAAATCCTCCAAAAAAGGGAGGTATGATCTCTATTGGATCAATATATTATTTTCCTTCCATCTTGATTCTTTTATAGTGGAAAATTCAGAGGAATAAACTTATAGGGTCATCTTTACTAGTGGTACTAGTTTGGAAAATTTTAGATGAAAGAATTTAGGAGCCGTTTTGAGGCCTTAAATTACCACATTTTATGGTATTTACCTTACTATGGACCTAGGTTTTGTAATATACACACTAATACCTTTCCAACAGTTCACAAATCACCTCAGTCAGAGCTCATATAAGAAAATTATGCCTCATAATTTAACCTATAGAAATTGACCGCCATAATTTGAGAGGATCTCATGTTAGGCCTTGTTGCTCACAGAAAAGAGGCTAGGTCCATGGGAACCATGAAGAGTAATTTAGAAGTTCTAAGTTTTAACTCATATTTAGGGTTGAATGGGATAACCTAACCACTAGTAAGCTATCAGGTTGTGTTATAATTGAGCCACAAGGATGAAAAGAGGTTGCATTCTATTCTTATGCATTTTGTTCCATAGATAAGGAGAGTAGCTAAAACAAAGAGTGAATATTGATAGAGAAATAAGAGAAGTTTTGTGTACTATAGTAGCCCACAGGCCACAGGTCTCACTTCTTTGTACTTGCATCCATTCCATTGAGAAAAAGAGAGAGTAGTAGAAAGGCTTCATCTTCCAACTATGTTTTCTCTCATAAGGGTTTCTTAGGTCATATCTTGTGTTATTATAGTTGAGAGTGATTGTATATGTCTCTATTATATATTTTCCATATTTCATATAGTGTATGCATACACATAACCAACCGAATAATTAATGAACCCAAAAATATAAGTAAGAAGTAGAATTCACATTTTCATTATATCCTTGTAAATATATTATAAAAAATTGTCTAGTATACTTTATAGATCAAGAAAACATAGAGAATGCATTAAGTAGAGGAAGAAATTTGGATAGATGTAAATTGATTTCTTTGAGAAGGAGGAAATTTATGAGGAAAAATATAATCTAATAATATTAAATTAACAATAAATTAGTATTAAATATTTAATATTAATATTAAACCCAATATTATATTAAATCTGTTTATATTATTCATATACTTATGCTTGCAACCATCTCCCAAGTTATAGTGTGGGAAATCATTCATCTCTTCTTCTATAACTTTGAAGTTTATCTCATGAATTTCACTAGAGAAGCATTACTTTATATACAACCATCTTATCTCACTTCAATAAGTCAATAAAATGTAAGATATGTAACTTAATATCATGTAATCTAGCTTATATTAAATCTATTATCATAATATCATAAATAATTATAATATTGATAATATTATAAAAGAATCATTATATAATATAAGCTATTAATATATATAAGTGTGAATTATGATTTATTTGTAAATTCAAAAAATAATTTAATAAATGATAAATAATAGATAATAATTATTTTATCTTATTTCATATTTTATATTATTAATTTTTTTATTGCAATTAAGTAAAAACAACTATCAAAAATTTTTACTTCTATCTATTTTTGTGGTTAAGAAATACATAAATAATGATATATTGGAATTTTTCATAACTATGCTCAATTATATATAAAAACCTAGCTACTTATTTGGTGAAATATTAGCTTCAATATATTTTGGTGAAAGACATGCTTAAATTTTGGTGAAAGACATGCTTAAATTTTGGTAGAGAAGTAACTATAGATAAATGTATTTATTTAAATGTTTATTATATTTTATTTTTTTATATTAATCCATGTGATGTAAAAATTGTCATGTGGAATTTTAATATGATGTATATAGTTTTTGAAAAGAAATTTTTATTGAGACACATCATCTATTAACACTACAACATATTTCTTATTTTAAATTTTATTGTTAAAAAAAATAAGAAATAAAAATAAGACATCATTTCCTATTTGAGTGTGCAAGATAATCTATTTTTCTTTATTTAAAATTAAGAAAGAAAATATCTTTATATTAGTATTTATATTTACAAAAAATTATAAATTGATAAAAAGCCAGAGTGATTTAGTAATATATTTTTAATGATAAAAGATGAAATTGTTCCAACATTAAATTAATGATGATGTCTTCAATTGATTTTAACATTAATGCCATGTGTTCATTGGGAAATACACTAGAGAGCAATTTAGTTTTAAATTAATTTCTAAAATAATATAATAGAAAAATAATGAAATATAAAGCATTGATTTGCTAGCATGTTCCTTGCATGATGTTGATTTTGGATTTAATGAAATTATCTGAAAAGACCATTTAATTCATGCATGTGGAGCCCAAATTCCTAAAGGAATCTATACTCAACACATCCTTGCATGATGTTGATTTTGGTTTTAACGAAATTATCTGAAAAGACCATTTAATTCATGCATGTGGAGCCCAATTTCCCAAAGGAATATATACTCAACATATATTTAATTCATGCATGTGGAGCCCAAATTCCTAAAGGAATCTATACTCAACACATCCTTGCATGATGTTGATTTTGGTTTTAACGAAATTATCTGAAAAGACCATTTAATTCATGCATGTGGAGCCCAATTTCCCATAGGAATATATACTCAACATATTATAATTTCTCAAGCTAACCACTTGTGCAAAGTAAAAAAAATTAATTGACAAAAAGGCAATAAATCTAAGTTGTTGTTTATCTTAATCTAATTTTGATTCAGGTTGGAGATCTACTAACCACGTCTCCAAAGTCAAAAATTTTAATTGACAAAAAGGAAATAAGTTTAAGTTGTTGTTTATCTTAATCTAATTTTCACTCAGGTCGGGGATCTCCAAAGTCAAAAAAATTAATTGACAAAAAGGAAATAAGTCTAAGTTGATGTTTATCTTATTCTAATTTTGATTCATGTCGGGGATCTTCATGTTAGCTAGGAAGAAGGCACATTCCACTATATCATTATAAATAGATGTCACTTTTTTGAGTGGGAAAAATATTATTAAATGTGATTTGTGAGGTTTGTGACAATGAGTATTATGTTTTATAGTCTACTTTTACTCTCCTACTTATTATTCTATTAGCATAGGAATACAAATTTATGATAAGAACTTTGTACTTTTGGCTTATTAATTGATAAGGCCTTTGTACTTTTCCCTCATTAATTTATGCATTGAACAATAACATCTTCAATCTCATGGCCAATCAGATTGTAAAAAATTAGACTAAAATATTGTCAAAAAAATAAATTTCAATGTGCAAAGTAAAACTATGGAAAATTTACAAATATTTTTAGTCAACCCTAAACTAATATAGATTTGACCAAAAACTGAATGCAATATCCCATGCCTACCATAGGGATAATAAAAATAGTTGAGAATGATTATCAAATAATGAAGAATATAAATAGAAGTTTATAAAAAAATTAGGAGTATTAAAGCAATTCCTCTGTGTTAAAGCTCCATGAGCCCTCAATGTTTCACTTCATCAATTCTATGGATGAAAGATGTGGATCGAGATCAAGGGTTGGGACACCATTGTGGGAACAAGTATATGGGAAGGAAAGCAAACAAAATATTTGATCAAAGAACAAGCTAATAAGGATAAAGAATTAGGAAAGCAGTAATAGATAGACATAGCTCTATTCAAAAGAATGAGATCAAATTAAAAAAAAAAAATATGTAATACCTTGTGCATGGGGTTCAAAATATTAAAGTAAGTAATGAAGATCATCTTTTCAAATTCTAAGGGATTGAGTTAAAAAACTCAAATAAAAATTAACAACCGATGAATACAAAAAAAAATCCTTACTTTAATGATACTTCTCATTAAATTTCACTTCTTTATTAGTCAAACCAAACATTTATCATTTTAATTAATGTCTTTTAAATTTTAACTTTAACCAACCTAAACTAATTTGAAATAGAATTATATCCTTTACTAAAACGTTAGAAAAATCATATAATAAATTGTATGGGTATAAATATCAAACATACGTTTAAAAAGTTAAAGATTCATTCTTCTCAATAAAATTTATATATCACTTCCAAATTCATTAGTTATTTTAAAATTTTGGTGAGTACAGAAGAAAATGTTGAAGTTAATGCTTACATCCTATATTTAAGATGTCAGTTTGAGATGGTTGAGAAATTCTTTCACCCTCTCCTTTTAAGTTAGAATTAGTTAGACCTGAGAAACTGAAAAGCTCTATATATTAGAGTAATTTCTAAATGTAATGTGTGTTTGTGTTGAAGGGATACACAAAATCTCTAAATGTAATGTGTGTTTGTGTTGAAGGCATACATCTTTGTGTGGAATATGTTAATGCTTCCAGCCATCTTTAGCATGGTAGTAGAGCTGGATTGACCGACAGATATTAGTTTAAGCATGTGTAATCATTTGTGCAGACTCGTGTAAACGAACTATGTTGTGAAGACTGGTGGATAAGTCGACTAGTTTTTTCATGTCGTGGACGAGGCCACTATTCTGAACTAAAAAATTGGTGAGGATTGTGCATTGACTGTGGGTTTGGCAGCATGCGACGGTTACAAATATTGACTGCGGGTGTGTGCGGAGAAGACCTCTGCGTAGTAGAGTTGGGTAGGCGCCGACTGCGTGGAAAGAGTATTCGGGTGTCACGTTTTGCTTACAAACGAGAAGAAAGACGATCTTTCGAGAATGTACACGCTGTCCAGTAGGGTAAAGGCACTATCATGCGGTCAACTCAAGTGATGTCCAGAGGAGCTTGCTGTCAGCTGTAGGAGATTGGAGATGTAGATTGGAGGCTTCGTTGGAGACTGCACTGTGGAGGCTGCCGTAGAGAATGCAACGTGGAGTATCATCGTGCGTTTGATCTAAGACGCGCAGCCCAGAACAGTGAGATGGGAGGAGAATAAGGCGTTGAGCGTAGATGAGTTGATTACTTTTCTCAGAGATCACTGTTTAGAAATTATAAAAGAAAAAAAAGCTCCTTCATTGCACATTTCACATTTCAGCGCATTCTGATGTGAGACTGTTTTGTTTTGTTCGAATTTCCAGGTCTATATGAGACATGCCACTTGCACATTTTAGCGCATTCTGATGATGTGAGACTATTTTGTTTTGTTCGAATTTCGAGGTTTATTTGAGACATGCCACTTTCACAAAGCAACATAAACATTTTTTAATTGCAGAAAGGTACCTCGATGTTGAAGTTTAAACCGGTATTTTTTTAATAGTCTTCATTCATTATGGAGTTTATGGTTTTAGAAAAATTTAGCGGTGCAAATTTCCCAAAGTAAAAATTCAAATGCAATTAATGAAGAAGAAATTGTGGGGTATGAATGGTTCAGAAGTAGCACTTATAGAATGGAAAAATAGAGATGAAAAAGCTGAGTCCATTATTGGACTTGCTCTTTCAAATTCGTAATTACATCTTGTAGATCTCACTAAACCATCTAACAAAATATGGGAATATTTGGCTCAGCTAGTTATTTGGTGTAAAAGCTACACATGTAAAAATTTCCATAAAATTGCAATTATTTAGACTGAAAATGAATGAAGAGACATCTATGTCCACTCATGTAAACAATTTAATGTCTCTTATAGACAATTAGCTGAAGCAGGTGCCAAGGTGGAGGATGAATATGCTAAAGCAATATTACTAAATAGTCTTCCTTCAAGTTATAGTAATGTTGTCTTCACATTGAGTCAAATGTCTTCACAAAAATTGCATGAGACAATTGCAGCACTTCTCGTGGAAGAAAAGAGACTAAAACTGGAGGATACGAAAGAGAACTCTCCAATAGAAAATGCATTGTTTACAGAGACAAGGATGAAAAAGAAAAATGCAAACAAAAGTGAAATTGAATGCTACTATTGCAGGAATATTGGGCATACATCGTGGAATTGCAAAAGTCATGCCAACGATCTGTTAAAAGGGAAAGAATCAACAAATATAGTCGCAAATGAATATCCATTGAATTCTAATGATGAATTCAATGAAGAATTTGAACCTCTTAAATTTTTTTAGAATAGCTCAGTGAAAAGGCTCAACATCGATGGTTGTCCAGATAGTATGATAGTTGCGGATCTTGGGAAGAATACTCATTCGTTGAAGACGTGAGAGTCGCCTTCTAATGAGGTTATGCGATGGCTTGGGACCTCGTTCAGTAATTGACTTCGGGAGGTCCTTTATTCTGGAGTTCATGAGTTGAACTCGAGAATCCAACTTGTCGACTACACTTTTACGAGGGTTATGAGGCAACTAGATGGAGTCTATACTGATAAGTTGTAAACCAGTTAAAGAATGACTGTGTATTTTGTTGTTTGTGGATGATTTCAATAAATTTATGTAATGTAAGCATTAAGAGGGGATGTTGGAGTTAATGCTTACATCCTATATTTAAGATGTTGGTTTGAGATGGTTGAGAAATTCTCTCAACCTCTTGTTCTAAGTTAGGAATAAGTTAGATATGAGAAACTCTATATATTAGAGTAACCTCTGAATGTAATGTGTGTGTGTTGAGCACATACACCTTTGTGTGAAATATATTAATACTTTTAGCCATATTTAACAGAAAAACGGACATAAACAGACACCATGAACCTTGTAAAGACCACGCCAAGGGTAAGGTCACAGTGTAGTAGTAGTAGATGGCATAGTATGCCAACAAGGTTTAGTTCTTCAAGCTTCATGCAGTGTGGCTTCAGGTGGGAAGGGAACCGAAAGAAAGTTTAGTCACGAGCAACCATAGCAATTAGAGTAAAAAGATTATGTAATCTTACACAATGGTCATCGTAATTATGTTTTAAAAATAAAGAGCCTTTTGTACTTTTGGCTTATTAATTGATAAGACCTTTATACTTTTGGTTCATTAATTTATGCATTGAGCAATAACATTTGAATCTGATGGCTAATCGGATTATAGAAATTAAATTAAAATATTATCAAAAAATATTAAATTTTAATGTACAAAATTAAATTATAGAAAATTTACAAATATTTGTAATCAACTCTAAAAACTAATATAAATTTGATCACAAACTGAATGCAATATCCCATGCTTACTACAAAAATAATAATAATAATAATAATAATAATTTAAAATAAATTTATAATTTACATAATTTATTTTCTTAATAGCTTAGTGCGGTAGCGGACCGCGGTATCTATCATTTGGTGTATTTGGCCAATACTCATGTTTTCATTGTTCCATTCCTTGTGAGAATCAGGGAAGGAAGTATGAGCTTTAGGCATTTTCCCTTTTCCTTCAGTATCAGGAGTGGAATATCTAGAAAATCTATGTTCCAGAGGTTCATAGATTGGAAGAATCTGTGTCTTTGGTGATTTCTGTTCCGTTTCTTTTTCTTCTGCTCCTGCCTCTATTTCCTTAAATAAAGAAGCAATACTAATATGTTCTGATTTCTGAGCTTCTGACGAAGAGGCAATTTCGTTAGGAAACAACAGAGGGAATTTATGGATATTTCTGACAGGATTTTCAATTTTCATATTTCTCTTTAGCAGAAAAGAATTTGGAACTGGCTTTTCAATTTTCGATAATTGTACTTTTTCAACTTTTGTTGTTAAGCCAGTAAGAAGAGTTTTAGTTGTATCAATGTGACCAACTAGTTTTTCTTCTACCTCTTCTATCTTGTTTAGTGATTCTCTGGTATAAGAGCGAGTTATGCTAGAATCAAACTGCATATTATTCAAGCAATTATTTACACTATTCAATGAACATTGTACAACATCTATCTGCTTTTTAAAATCTTCTGTTTTTGCTACATTCATCTCTAAGCCTTTAATAGCAGTATTGGTCCAATTCAATTGTTCACTGGCTTTTTGGATTCTTGCATCAATGCCTAAGGCATTGTCATCTTTTTGGACCAGAGGTATGGCTTTGGCTGCATTTGTATTTTCTCCTAAAATAATTCCTTTGTAAGGAGGAAATGTAGTAGGAGTTTCAACTTTTGACCCATCAAGTGCAGTCCATCCATGTTTATCAGCTGAATTACTGGAGGAGGTTCCAGTGAGAACATTTATAGGGGCAATATTATCTTTCCATGAATAGAAAGATATCCATATGTTATTTGCTTCCATATAATGCTTCTAGTCAAATGCATACTGTTTCTTTTGTTCAGGGGTGTATGCTTGGTCAAACTCTTCTGCCTGAGGATTTGTGTATAAATCCCAATTTAGCATATCTTTCATCCATTTGGCACTAAATTCTGACTTCAAATATCCATCCATGAGTGAAAAGAACTTATGCATTTCCATTATTGCAGGCTTTTTGCAATCAAAAGGAATTTGTTTAAATCTGCATTCTGGAATCAACTGTGCTTGCTCAAGTTTTCCTAGCCCATATCATGGTTTTTCTGGTCTCATCAAGCAAATCATCTCAGTAAGTCTAGGATCTTCTTCTTCAACTGTATGTACCATAAGGACATGGTCTGATTCTGGCTCTGGCTCATGTGGGAAGGGAATGTTAGAGCATTTGGGGTTCGGACATGAATTGATAGAAGTAGAAGGTGGAGCAATACCAGTCCGTGGGTTGTGATGCAGATGAACATTTTGTTCGGCCAAAGTAAGCAGATTTATGGTATTTTCACAGTTTGGACATTTTACTTCTAAAGAAGAATAATTTACAAGCTGAGCTAATTCATACAATTGATTATGTCTACAGGAAGATGAAGAGGAGAAAGTTGTATCTACAAAGGGAGGATCTCTGTAATATTTTGAAGACTTACAAGCAGCATCAATTCTTCGATGGTCAATGTTTGATCTTCGGGGAAAAGAAATGACAGCACCAGAAGGGGTTTCAAAAATATTTGCAGAGGTGATATTTCTGGGTGCAAGAGGCTTTGGATAGTTTACGGCCCAATGTTTTGGGAACTGCAAATCTTCCCATTTGATTAACACTTGTTCAACCTTTTGGTTTCTGGGATTTGTTTTGACTATAACACTGGACTTGGAGTCTCCACTGGGTGTATGACAGATGGCTGGCCACGAGGTGTTTGTGTGTCTGAAGCAGGCTTTGGTCTGGATGGCTATGTTATTTCTCTTTTTCTTCATGTCAAAACCAGATGTTTGGATTTATAATTGCAAAATTTCTTCAATGGTCTCATCATAGACATACACAGAGAAATTTGGAAAACAGTCAAAATAGACAGGTCCATCCGACAAAGGGGCCACTATTCCACCAATGATGGAATCGGTATACTTATTGTGTGTCATGTCTCTTACAATAGCAAGCACAAAAGTTTGTAATCCTTTATGAATTAAAGGATTGATTCCAACTCTGATACATCCTAAATGTAAATAATTTGTCTTTAGACGCTTTGCCTCGGCTTGTAAAACTTTGGGATTTAACAGAGATATTGTCTGGATATTGTCAGAATTTTCTTGAACTTGATTGACAAACTCTTTAATACTTATCCTAGAAGTAGCAATCAAATGGAAAGGAGCTAAGTCACTATATACTTTTGAGGGGGTTATAGCAGGCAATTCCCACCGGGCAGAGGGCTGAGTTTCTTCATAGGTAAGTTCAGCAGAGTTAAGGGTTCTACTGGAACTATTGGCAAATATATCTCTAAGGGGATTTTCCTCAGCCTGAGAATCTCTCTCTTCAAGTTCACGGAAAGAAATAGATTTCCTGAACGATTCCATTTTGAATAAGAGTACTTAAGATTTTAGAGTACCAACCTCAAGAATCAGACGTTACTGGCTCTGATACCAATTTCTTGCAGGGGCTCCTGTCACGAGCTTGCAACTTGCTGTGCCTCTTCGTTAATGATGATGGCCAACTCCTGGTGAACCAGTGGTGAACCTACTCAGATCTTTCACACTCTTTCAGCCTATACAATGTCATCCACGCCTTACAATTTCCTTGATGTCCCTTTGATCCTTTGGCAAACTTCCTGCGAACTTCGGACGAAAGCTCAACAGAACTACTATCACAACAAACTTTTTATCAAAGCACAGAGATACTCAATAATAGAAATATGGTGTGCTCTTTTTATTGCAGATGAGATCAAATTATTACAAAGAGAAAACTCTTTACAGAGATAGATTGTCGTTGTTTTTACCGGACTATATATCGTTCATAAAGAAAGAGTAATACCGGAGGCTTCCTAGTGATAGACAGACTCTGCCTCAGAATTTTATGACAGAAATATACAACTCAATAGACTTTACTAATGGTTAAGCCACTTTAGATTCTCACCAGTGTCGAGCACACTGATGCGCAGGCTTCTAAACCACTTAAGGACTTGAGTGAACTTTCGTGGTGCAAGCAAATCAGACGCGCAGGTCCGCAGATGCAGAGCAGGAAATACACTCGACTCAAAACTCACAAGACTCAAAACTCTCAAAACTCTAAAACTCCGATGCCCAAGAAATGAGCCTTACCCTTGTTATATAGGAGGATAAGGGGGGACAAGCATTGTCCTTGGTCGAATCAAAGAAAAGACTTAAAGCTAAAGGAATCATTGCTTTTCAGTCTTTACCATAGCGACGTCCGCACAAAGATTCGGGTCCATCTCATGGATCAAATGATTGCTTTCGGGTAACGCTAAGATATAGTCTGTAAACTAGATTCTTGTACTTAAAGTAAATCTGACAGATATCATGACTCTATACACAGTGGATGCTTTTGTACTAAAACCCACGAGAAAAGACTTGATGGAGAATATTACACTGTGGAAACTTTTGAATAGTGAAGCCCACAGGAAAACTGGTCACAATTTAGCCCTTGTGATTGGTTCATATTAAAATATCGTGAGATCTGGAAACCGATCTCGTTTATATTGCATAGTGTCCCATGGTTTGGTGTAGATCCGGTGAACAATGATGGGCTTCCCCAGCACGATTTGATGTTGTACTTTAGTAAGGACGAGCCATTCCATGTGCTCTCTCATGTATTCTTCAAGAGAATTATTATAAGGAGAGGTTTTATAATTTCTCCATTCAGTACTAGCCATTTCCTTTACAGTATGGTAAACTGGGTGATCACATTCTTTGTTACATTGCATAATACAGGTTTTACCCATGTTTTTACAATATTTTTCATGTTCTACAGGATCCATAGCTGTTATGTTCACCCCATAATCTTTCCACCAATCCCTGAACCATTCACATTGCTGATAACCTTGGTAGTGGCCAACTGTGCTGAACTTGAGCCTGGTATAATGAGTCTCTGTTTGATCATCAACATTTACAAATTGCCATCAGAGTTTCTTATAATTTGCAAAATCAAAAACAGTGTCAGGAAACATGATATGGGGATCATTTCTGGGCCACCGGGCTACTGGTTGAACTTTGCCTTGACCAGGTTCTCTCCATAGGTCTCTGGTTCTATAGATACAGACATGTCTTTCATATATTCCTGTGCTTTTCCCTCCATGATACCAGATAGTAGCAATGTCATGAAAATTTTGTTCTAATGCTTTTCTTGCTACTTCAGCATTTCTTCTTGCTTTATCATAGACCATGTCGTGTATCCATTTTCTTCCTTTTGTGTAGACTTTTTTTTCTGGCACATAATATTGGAGATCTATATGAGGCTGTAGATTGGCATCCAATATTTTGGTATTACGGAGCTGCCATGTTGGTTTCCAGTTTCTTTTGTAAGTCTCCCACTACAATTCATCTGGCACAGTCTTCAAAGCTTCTTGTCTCTGATTATTATCCCATTCAGTGATAATAATCATAACATGATCTTCTTTTTGTTCAATATACTCCCGGCTAAGGAAGTCAGGAAGGCTATTATCTTCTCCCTTGATATGTTCTACTGAGAAGTCAAAATTTGCAAAGAGTGCTTGCCATCTAGCAAACTTTGCTTCTCCATCCTTCTTAATATTTTTAGATAAAACTTTCTGCATAGCTGAGGCATCTGTTCTAAGAAGAAAAGGCTTGTTTATCAAATAAACTTCAAATTTGCTAATGCAATTCCAAGCTGCTTTTACTTCCCTCTTAATGACAGCATAGTTTTTCTCTGCTGGATTCCAGACTCCTGAAGCAAATTGAGCAACCTATTCTTCTTTTCCAATTCTTTGTTTCAAGATTCCACCCCATCCAATGTTGCTTGCATCAGATTCAACTATTTTAAAAGCTTGGTCATCGGAAACATATAATATAGGTAAATATTTTACCTTGGGTTTAATTTCTTGGACTGCCCTGGTGTGAAGATCTGACCATTCAGGGGGGTTTTTACTAAGTCTTTTGTTGAGCACCTTTCTGTCACTGGCACAATCTTGGTAGAAATTGCTGACGTAATTTACGCATCCCAGAAACCTTTGCATCTATGTTTTGTCTTTCAGTATATCTGGGAATTTATCTGCAAATTCAATAGCATGCTGTTGGAGAGATATTTTCCCGTTGCAAATCTTATGTCCCTAAATTTTTATAGAAGTCTGAAATACTTCTATCTTCTTCTTGCTCAATACTAGGGCATTCTTCTGAACCAATTTCAAGAAAATATTTACATGTTTGAAATGGTCATCAATATTCTTGGAGAAAATTAAAACGTCATCAATATAAACAATTAGCCAATCAAAGTATGGCTTGAAGATATCATCCATCACTTTCTGGAACTTTGAGGGAGCATTCTTGAGGCCGAGTGGCATGACGTTCCATTCATAATGTCCTGCTAGAATACTAAAAGAAATCTTAAATTTATCTGTTTCATCAATGGAAACCTGCCAAAATCCAGCCTTTAGATCAAATTTTGAAAATACCTTGGCACCTGCAATCCTTTTGATCAAATCTCCTTTGTGTGGAATCAGATAAGTGTCATCAGCCATAACTAAATTTAGAGGTTTGTAATTTATAACAAGTCTGGGAATTCCTCCAATTTGTTCAACTCTTTTATTCACATAGAATTCGTAGCAATTCCAGGGGCTATTGGATTCTCTGATCAGTCTTCTGTCAAGTAATTGCTGGATTTCTTTTTAGCAAAGGTCTCTATATTCTTTTCTCATTGGGATGGCTCTGCTTTTACAGGGTTTTCCAACATATCCTTCTTTGTAAGGAAACTTGATAGGATGCTGCTTTCTATGCCAGAACGCATTTGGCTCTTCTGAACAACATGTTTCTTCCAATTTTTCCTTTAGATCCTGGATCTTTCCTTTAATCTGGGGCAATTTTAACTGTTCTTCAATTCTTAGTGTGCCTTTTAGATATTTGAGATTTGACAATAGGGATTCTACCTTATCCAATTTCTGCATGGATTGGACCATTGTTGAAATCCTTGGGCTTGAGACATAAGGAGGTTCGATTTTCTTTCTTTTGTCTTTGGAGCTAGGGACAGAAATGAAATAGCCAGCTCTTCCTCCTTTTAGCCTAGCTGAGCCATGGGGTTCTACTGCAGCCAGAAAGACATTTCCTAATATACAATCAATAGGTGTGTCGGCCACAACGAATTTCATATATACACAATGAGTATCAAAACATAATGAAGCTCTGGGAACCTCATATTGGAGTTTCTTGTTTCCGAGGCCTACTACCTTCCTCTCAGCTGAAACCCAATATTTGGCTGGAATATTTTTGATATTAAGGATGGTAATATGTGCACCGGAATCTAATAATGCAATCATTTGAAAAATTTGCCCTTGGATGCAAACATTTAACTTAACATGGTGTTGCTGATAGGTGATTGTCAACAACCTCATATCTTTAAATCCAAAATGTGGATCTTGCATTCCTTCAGCAACTTGTACCTCTTGGTGATATGCAGTAGGATTCCAGGAATCATCTTCTTCTTCTTTCCCTACTGCAATTTGTTTTCCTTTTTTTATTTCTGCAATTTGAGTTTTAATTGCAGAGATTTTCTCTTTGAGATGGTGAAATTCACCACTTACTTCTCCAAGAGTAAGTGACCTTACTGTTCCTGGCTTTTGATGATGCATTTGGAATGATTTAGTATTTCTTTCATAAGATGCATCAATAAATAAAGGCTTCTTACCTGATTCTTTGGAAGCTTTGGTTTTAAGATGGATAGTGAATGCTTCAATCAGGCCATTCTTCATGTCTCCTTCCTCCATTGCTCTTATTTGAGATAAAATCTTTATTCTGCTTCTTCTTCAGTAGATGCCATGAGAACATTTTCTTTTGGAGGTTTAGGCCTTTCTTGTTCACTTGAGCTGGTGTGATATTCTGAATCGTCTTCATATAAAGCATGACAAGCACACTCATCTGAATTTGACCATGAACATTCTAATGAGTCAGATTCAGAATACTGACCCATATTAGCCTGCAATTCTTCTTCAGAGTACTGGCCCATAATACTGGAGATCTGTATGAGGCTGTAGATTGGCATCCAATATTTTGGTATTCGGAGCTGCCATGTCGGTTTCCAGTTTCTTTTGTAAGTCTCCCACTCCAATTCATCTGGCACAGCCTTCAAAGCTTCTTGTCTCTTATTATTATCCCATTCAGTGATAATAATAATAACATGATCTTCCTTTTGTTCAATATACTCCTAGCTAAGGAAGTCAGGAAGGTTGTTATCTTCTCCCTTGATATGTTCTACTCAGAAGTCAAAATTTGCAAAGAGTCCAGGCTAATCTGGGCCAGTATTCTAAATCTCACTCATCAAAATGTTCATGCTCAAATTCAGATGAGTGTGCTTGTCATGCTTTATATGAAGACGATTCAGAATATCACACCAGGTCAAGTGAAGAAGAAAGGCCTAAACCTCCAAAAGAAAAGGTTCTCATGGCATCTACTGAAGAAGAAGCAGAATTGAAGATTTTATCTCAAATAAGAGCAATTGAGGAAGGAGACATGAAGAATTGCCTAATTGAAGCATTCACTGACCAGCTTAAAACCAAAGCTTCCAAAGAATCGGGTAAGAAGCCTTTATTTATTGATGCATCTTATGAAAGAAATACTAAATCATTCCAAATGCATCATCAAAAGCCAGGAAGAGTAAGGTCACTTACTCTTGGAGAAGTAAGTGGTGAAATTCACCATCTCAAAGTGGAAATCTCTGCAATTAAAACTCAAATTGTAGAAATACAAAAAGGAAACAAATTGCAGTGGGGAAAGAAGAAGAAGATGGTTCCTGGAATCCTACTGCATATCACCAAGAGGTACAAGTTGCTGAAGGAATGCAAGATCCACATTTTGGATTTAAAGATATGAGGTTGTTCACAATCACCTATCAACAACACCATGTTAAGGTAAATGTTTGCATCCAAGGGCAAATTTTCAAATGATTGCATTATTAGATTCCGGTGCGGATATTAACATCCTTAATATCAAAAATATTCCAGCCAAATATTGGGTTTCAGCTGAGAGGAAGGTAGTAGGCCTCGGAAACAAGAAAATCCAATATGAGGTTCCCAGAGCTTCATTATGTTTTGATACTCATTGTGTATATATGAAATTCGTTGTGGCCAACATTCATGCTGATTGTATATTAGGAAATGTCTTTCTGGCTGCAGTAGAACCCCATGGCTCAGCCAAGCTAAAAGGAGGAAGAGCCGACTATTTCATTTCCGTCCCTAGCTCCAAAGGCAAAAGAAAGAAAATCGAACTTCCTTATGTCTCAAGCCCAAGGATTTCAACAATGGTCCAAGCCATGCAGAAATTGTATAAGGCAGAATCCCTATTGTCAAATCTCAAAGATCTGAAAGGCACACTAAGAAATGAAGAACAGTTAAAATTGCCCCAGATTAAAGGAAATATCCAGGATCTAAAGGAAAAATTGGAAGAAACATGCTATTCAGAAGAGCCAAATGCCTTCTGGCATAGAAATCAGCATACTATCAAGTTGCCTTACAAAGAAGGATATGCTGGAAAACCCTGTAAAAGTAGAGCCATCCCAATGAGCAAAGAATATAGAGACCTTTTCCAAAAAGAAATCCAGCAATTTCTTGACAGAAGACTGATCAGAGAATCCAATAGCCCCTGGAATTGATACGGATTCTATGTGAATAAAAGAGCTAAACAAATTAGAGGAATTCCTAGACTTGTTATAAATTACAAACCTCTAAATTCAGTTCTGGTTGACGACACTTATCCGATTCCACACAAAGGAGATTTGATCAGAAGGATTGCAGGTGCCAAGGTATTTTCAAAATTTGATCTAAGGGCAGGATTTTCGCAGGTTTCCATTGATGAAACAGATAAATTTAAGACTGCTTTTAGTATTCTAGCAGGACATTATGAATGGAACGTCATGCCATTCAGCCTCAAGAATGCTCCCTCAAAGTTCTAGAAAGTGATGGATGATATCTTCAAGCCATACTTTGATTGCCTAATTGTTTATTTTGATGACGTTTTAATTTTTTCCAAGAATATTGATGACCATTTCAAACATGTAAATATTTTCTTGAAATTGGTTTAGAAGAATGGCCTAGTATTGAGCAAGAAGAAGATAGAAGTATTTCAGACTTCTATAAAATTTTTGGGACATACGATTTGCAACAGGCAAATCTCTCTCCAACATCATGCTATTGAATTTGCAGATAAATTCCCTGATCTACTGAAAGACAAAACACAACTGCAAAGGTTTCTGGGATGCCTAAATTACGTCAGCAATTTCTACCAAGATTGTGCCAGTGACAGAAAGGTGCTCAACAAAAGACTTGGTAAAAACCCCCCTGAATGGTCAGATCTTCACACCAGGGCAGTCCAAGAAATTAAAGCCAAGGTAAAATCTTTACCTATATTATATGTTGCCAACGACCAAGATTTTAAAATAGTTGAATCTAATGCAAGCAACATTGGATGGGGTGGAATCTTGAAACAAAGAATTGGGAAAGAAGAACAGGTTGTTCAATTTGCTTTAGGAGTCTGGAATCTAGTAGAGAAAAACTACTCTGTCATTGAGAGGGAAGTAAAAGCAGCTTGGAATTGCATTAGCAAATTTGAAGTTTATTTGATAAACAAGCCTTTTCTTCTTAGAACAGACACCTCATCTATGCAGAAAGTTTTATCTAAAAATATTAAGAAGGCTTGAGAAGCAAAGTTTGCTAGATGGCAAGCACTCTTTGCAAATTTTGACTTCTCAGTAGAACATATCAAGGGAGAAGATAACAACCTTCCTGACTTCCTTAGCCGGAAGTATATTGAACAAAAGGAAGATCATGTTATGATTATTATCATTGAATGGGATAATAATCAGAGACAAGAAGCTTTGAAGACTGTGCCAGATGAATTGGAGTGGGAGACTTACAAAAGAAACTGGAAACCGACATGGCAGCTCCGTAATACCAAAATATTGGATGCCAATCTACAGCCTCATATAGATCTCTAGTATTATGTGCCAGAAAGAAAAGTCTACCAAAAAGGAAGAAAATGGATACACGACATGGTCTATGATAAAGCAAGAAGAAATGCTGAAGTAGCAAGAAAAGCATTAGAACAAAATTTTCATGACATTGCTACTATCTGGTATCATGGAGGGAAAAGCATAGGAATATATGAAAGACATGTCTGTATCTATAGAACCAGAGACCTATGGTGAGAGCCTGGTCATGGAAAAGTTCAACCAGCAGCCCGGTGGCCCAGAAATGATCCCCATATCATGTTTCCTGACACAGTTTTTGATTTTACAGATTATAAGAAACTCTCGTGGGAATTTTTAAATGTTGATGATCAAACAGAGACTCATTATACCAGGCTCAAGTTCAGCACAGTTGGCCACTATCAAGGTTATCAGCAATGTGAATGGTTCAGGGATTGGTGGAAAGATTATGGGGTGAACATAATAGCTATGGATCCTGTAGAACATGAAAAATATTTTAAAAACATGGGTAAAACCTGTATTATGCAATGTAACAAAGAATGTAATCTCCCATTTTACCATACTGTAAAGGAAATGGCCAGTACTGAATGGACAACTTATAAAACCTCTCCTTATAATAATTCTCTTGAAGAATACATGAGAGAGCACATGGAATGGCTCGTCCTTACTAAAGTACAACATCAAATCATGTTGGGGAATCCCATCATTGTTCACCGGATCTGCACCAAAGCATGGGACACTATGCAATATAAATGAGATCGGTTTCCGAATCTCACGATATTTTAATAGGAACCAGTCATAAGCACTAAATTGTGACCAGTTTTCCCGTGGGCTTCACTGTTGAAAAGCTTCCACAGTGTAATATTCTCCATCAAGTCTTTTCTCGTGGGTTTTAGTACAAAAGCATCCACTGTGTATAGAGTCATGATATCTGTCAAATTTACTTTAAGTACAAGAATCTACTTTACAGACTATATCTTAGCGTTACCCGAAAGCAATTATTTGATCCATCAGATGGACCTGAATCTTTGTGCAGACATCGCTCTGGTAAAGACTGAAAAGCAATGATTCCTTTAGCTTTAAGTCTTTTCTTTGATCCGACTGAGGACAATTCTTGTCCCCCCTTCTCCTCCTATATAATAAGGGTAAGGCTCATTTCTTGGGCATCAGAGTTTTAGAGTTTTGAGAGTTTTGAGTCTTGTGAGTTTCCTCCTTTGCATCTGCGGACCTGCGTGTCTGATCTGCTTGCACCACAAAAGTTGACTCAAGTCCTTAGGTGGTTTGGAAGCCCACGCATCGCTGTGCTCGGCACTGGTGAGAACTTAAAGTGGCTGAACCATTAGTAAAGTCTATTGAGTTGTATATTTCTGTCATAAAATTTTGAGGCAGAGTCTATCTATCACCAGGAAGCCTTCGTATTACTCGTTCTTTATGAACGGTATATAGTCCGGTAAAAGCGATGACAGTCTATCTTTGTAGAGAGTTTTCTCTCTATAATACTTTGATCTCATCTACAATAAAAAGAGTACACCATATTTCTGTTATTGAGTATCTTTGTGCTTTGATAAAAAGTCTCCTATGATAGTAGTTTCGTTGAGCTTTCGTCCGAAGTTCGCAGGAAGTTTGCCAAAGGATCGAAGGGACACCAAGGTCATTGTAAGGCGTAGATGAAATTGTATAGGCCGAAAGAGTGTGAAAGACCTGAGTAGGTTCACCACTGGTTCACTAGGAGTTGGCCATCAACATTAACAAAGAGGCACAATAAGTTGCAAGCTTGTGACAGGAGCCCCTGCAAGAAATTGGTATTAGAGCTAGTAACGTCTGGTTCTTGAGGTTGGTACTCTAAAATCTTAAGTACTCTTATTCAAAATGGAATCGTTCAGGAAATCTATTTCTTTCCGTGAACTTGAAGAGAGAGATTCTCAGGCTGAGGAAAATCCCCTTAGAGATATGTTTTCCAATAGTTCTAGTAGAACCCTCAACTCTGCTGAACTTACCTATGAAGAAACTCAGCCCTCTGCCCGGTGGGAATTGCCTGCTATAACCCCCTCAAAATTATACAGTGACTTAGCTCCTTTCCATTTGATTGCTGCTTCTAGGATAAGTATTAAAGAGTCCGTCAGTCAAGTTCAAGGAAATTTTGACAATATCCAGACAATATCTCTGTTAAATCCCAAAGTTTTACAAGCCGAGGCAAAGCGTCTAAAGACAAATTATTTACATTTAGGATGTATCAGAGTTGGAATCAATCCTTTAATTCATAAAGGATTACAAACTTTTGTGCTTGCTACTGTAAGAGACATGACGCACAATAAGTATACTGATTCCATCATTGGTGGAATAGTGGCCCCTTTGTCGGATGGACCTTTCTATTTTGACTGTTTTCCAAATTTCTCTATGTATGTCTATGATGAGACCATTGAAGAAATATTGCAATTACAAATCCAAACATCTGGTTTTGACATGAAGAAAAAGAGAAATAACATAGCCATCCAAACCAAAGCCTACTTCAGACACACAAACACCTTGTGGCCAGCCATCCGTCATACAACCAGTAGAGACTTCAAGTCCAGTGTTATAGTCAAAAAAGATCCTCGAAACCAAAAGGTTGAACATCTGTTAATCAAATGGGAAGATTTGCAGTTCCCAGAACATTGGGCCGTAAAATATCCAAAGCCTCTTGCACCTAGAAATATCACCTCTGTAAATATTTCTGAAACCCCTTCTGGTGCTGTCATTTCTTTTCCCCGAAGATCAAACATTGACCGTCGAAAAATTGATGCTGCTTGTAAGTCTTCAAAATATTACAGAGATTCTTCCTTTATAGATACAACTTGCTCCTCTTCATCTTCCTGTAGACATAATCAATTGTATGAATTAGCTCAGCTTGTAAATTATTCTTCTTTAGAAGTAAAATGTCCAGATTGTGAAAATACCATAAATTTTCTTACTTTAGCCGAACAAAATGTTCATGTGCATCACAACCCATGGACTAGTATTGCTTCACCTTCTACTTCTATCAATTCATGTCCGAATCCCAAATGCTCTGACATTCCCTTCCCACATGAGCCAGAGCCAGAATCAGACCATGTCCTTATGGTACATATAGTTGAAGAAGAAGATCCTAGACTTACTGAGATGATTTGCTTGATGAGACCAGCAAAACCACAATATGGGCTAAGAAAACTTGAGCAATCACAGTTGATTCCAGAATGCACATTTAAACAATTCCTTCTGATTGTAAAAAGATTGCAGTGATGGAAATGCATAAGCTCTTTTCACTCATGGATGGATGTTTGAAGTCAGAAATTAGTGCCAAATGGATGAAAGATATGTTAAATTGGGATTTATACACAAATCCTCAAGCAAAAGAGTTTGACCAGGCATACACCCCTAAACAAAAGAAACAATATGCATCTGACTCGAAGCATTATATGGAAGCAAATAACATATGGATATCTTTCTATTCATGGAAAGATAATATTGCCCTTATAAATGTTCTCACTAGAACCTCCTCCAGTAATTCAGCTAACAAACATGGATGGACTGCACTTGATGGGTCAAATGTTGAATCTCCTACTACATTTCCTCCTTACAAAGGAATTATTTTAGGAGAAAATACAAATGCAGCCAAAGCCATACCTCTAGTCCAAAAATATGACAATGCCTTAGGCATTGATGGAAGAATCCCAAAAGCCAGTGAACAATTCAATTGGACCAATACTGCTATCAAAGGCTTATAGATGAATGTAGCAAAAACAGAAGATGTAAAAAAGTAGACAGATGTTGTACAGTCTTCATTGAATAGTGTAAATAATTGCTTGAATAATATGCAGTTTGATTCTAGCATAACTCGCTCTTATACCAGAGAATCACTAAACAAGATAGAAGAGGTAGAAGAAAAACTAGTTGGTCACATTGATACAACTAAAACTCTTCTTACTGGCTTAACAACAAAAGTTGAAAAAGTACAATTGTTGAAAATTGAAAAGCCAGTTCCAAATTCTTTTCTGGTAAAGAGAAATATCAAAATTGAAAATCTTGTCAGAAATATCCATAAATTCCCTCTATTGTTTCCTAAAGAAATTGCCTCTTCGTCAGAAGCTCAGAAATCAGAACATATTAGTATTGCTTCTTTATGTAAGGAAACAGAGGCAGGAGCAGAAGCAAAAGAAACAGAACAGAAATCACCAGAGACACAGATTCTTCCAATCTATGAACCTCTAGAACATAGATTTTCTAGATATTCTGCTCCTGATATTGAAGGAAAAGGGAAAATACCTGAAGCTCATACTTTCTTCCCTAATTCTCACAGGGAATGGAACATTGACAACATGAGTATTGGCCAAATATGCCAAATGATAGATTTGATGTACACTGAATATAAGCTCATGTGTCTTAGAGGAAAATCTGAAATAGATGCCTGGAGAACCATCATTCAATGTTTTACAAGTACTCTCCTCAGGTGGTGGGAGACTGAATCCTCTCCTAAACTCATCGAAACCATGAAAGCAGAAGTTCTCAAAGATGAGAAAGGAGATGTTATTTACAATCTAGATGGAATTGTCATTAGCAACATGATTGGCGCATTGACATCAATGATTCTAGAACATTGGCGCGGCAGTGAGACAGAGATTGTCAATAAACATGAGGTTATCCTTATGAACCTCAAGTGTCATAAAATGCCACAGTTCGATGATTTCCATAGAGATTGGATGCAGCGGATCTATGAGGTAAAAGACTCCAAGAACTTGTTGTGGAAACAAGTATACCTTGTTGCTCTACCTTCTAGATTTGTTGATTATATTAGAATGCAAGAAATTTTCCAGTTACCTTTTGAATCTTACACATGGGGTGAGATATATTCTCATATTACAAATACATTGGTGAGTCTTTGTACTAGTTCAAAGGTAAATAAGTCTCTAGAAAAATTATCAAGATTGCGAGATAAAAAGTCCATTTGTAGCAAGTATGGACTCACATCAGATGATCCCTTGGTTAAGAAAAGAAAGTCCAGAAAGAGAGCCAAAAGAGAATTTAAAGAGACTTTCTACAGAAATAAAAGGAATTATCCAAAGGATAAAAGAAGATATCCCACAGAGGATAAAAGTCAGAGATATAAGAAGAACGGATATTACAAATATGTCCCGAAGACTCATTATTACAACCCCTCTGATATTCATCTACACTCTACCAAACAAGAAAAGTGGAATGAAATCACTTGCTGGTTATGTGGCCAGAATGGGCATACAGCTTCCAGATGTCCCCAAGGAGAAGAATGAAAGCTCAATAAAGGTAAGAAAATCGTTGTTTATGCTCAGAAGTCCAAGCAAGTCAAGCAAGAACATTCAGGACCTATTTTTTGTCTTAGATGCAAATCCAAGACACACGTTACAGAAAGATGCCCAAATCTTTCCATCAGAGATACAACCCAGCAGCATCAACTAGAAGAATCTTCTCTTGATTCTTTCACTTCTACATCAGAAGAAGAATTGTAGGCTAATATGGGCCAATATTCTGAATCTGACTCATCAAAATTTTCATGCTCAAATTCAGATGAGTGTGCTTGTCATGCTTTATATGAAGACGATTCTGAATATCACACCAGGTCAAGTGAAGAAGAAAGGCCTAAACCTCCAAAAGAAAAGGTTCTCATGGCATCTACTGAAGAAGAAGTAGAATTGAAGATTTTATCTCAAATAAGAGCAATGGAGGAAGGAGGCATGAAGAATTGCCTGATTGAAGCATTCACTGACTAGCTTAAAACCAAAGCTTCCAAAGAATCAGGTAAGAAGCCTTTATTTATTGATGCATCTTATGAAAGAAATACTAAATCATTCCAAATGCATCATCAAAAGCCAGGAAGAGTAAGGTCACTTACTCTTGGAGAAGTAAGTGGTGAAATTCACCATCTCAAAGTGGAAATCTCTGCAGTTAAAACTCAAATTGCAGAAATACAAAAACGAAAACAAATTGCAGTAGGGAAAGAAGAAGAAGATGATTCCTGGAATCCTATTGCATATCACCAAGAGGTACAAGTTTCTGAAGGAATGCAAGATCCACATTTTGGATTTAAAGATATGAGGTTGTTCACAATCACCTATCAACAACACCATGTTAAGGTAAATGTTTGCATCCAAGGGAAATTTTTTCAAATGATTGCACTATTAGATTTCGTTGAGGATATTAACATCCTTAATATCAAAAATATTCCAGCCAAATATTGGGTTTCAGCTGAGAGGAAGCTAGTAGGCCTCGGAAACAAGAAACTCCAATATGAGGTTCCCAGAGCTTCATTATGTTTTGATACTCATTGTGTATATATGAAATTCGCTATGGCCGACATTCCTGTTGATTATATATTAGGAAATGTCTTTCTGGCTGCAGTAGAATTCCATGGCTCAGCCAGGCTAAAAGGAGGAAGAGCCAGCTATTTCATTTCTGTCCCTAGCTCCAAAGGCAAAAGAAAGAAAATCGAACTTCCTTATGTCTCAAGCCCAAGGATTTCAACAATGGTCCAATCCATGTAGAAATTGGATAAGGCAGAATCCCTATTGTCAAATCTCAAAGATCTGAAAGGCACACTAAGAATTGAAGAACAATTAAAATTGCCCCAAATTAAAGGAAAGATCCAGGATCTAAAGGAAAAATTGGAAGAAACATGTTGTTCAGAAGAGCCAAATGCCTTCTATCAGCATACTATCAAGTTGCCTTACAAATAAGGACATGATGGAAAACCTTGTAAAAGCAGAGCCTTCCCAATGAGCAAAGAATATAGAGACCTTTGCCAAAAAGAAATCCAGCAATTGCTTGACAGAAGACTATCACAGAATCCAATAGCCCCTGGAATTGCTACGAATTCTATGTGAATAAAAGAGCTGAACAAATTAGAGGAATTCCCAGACTTGTTATAAATTACAAACCTCTAAATTCACTTCTGGCTGACGACACTTATACGATTCCACACAAAGGAGATTTGATCAGAAGGATTGCAGGTGCCAAGGTATTTTCAAAATTTGATTTAAAGGCAGGATTTTGGCAGGTTGCTATTGATGAAACAAATAAATTTAAAACTGCTTTTAGTATTCCAGGAGGACATTATGAATGGAACGTTATGCCATTCGGCCTCAAGAATGCTCCCTCAAAGTTCCAGAAAGTGATGGATGATATCTGCAAGCCATACTTTTATTGGCTAATTGTTTATATTGATGACATTTTAATTTTTTCCAAGAATATTGATGACCATTTCAAACATGTAAATATTTTCTTGAAATTGGTTCAAAAGAATGGCCTAATATTGAGCAAGAAGAAGATAGAAGTATTTCAGACTTCTATAAAAATTTTGGGACATACGATTTGCAACGGGAAAGTCTCTTTCCAACATCATGCTATTGAATTTGCATATAAATTCCCAGATATACTGAAAGACAAAACACAGCTACAAAGGTTTCTGGGATGCCTAAATTATGTCAGCAATTTCTACCAAGATTGTGCCAGAAAGGTGCTCAACAAAAGACTCAGTAAAAACCTCCCTAAATGGTCAGATCTTAACACCAGGGCAGTCCAAGAAATTAAAGCCAAGGTAAAATCTTTAAGTATATTATATGTTGCCGACGACCAAGCTTTTAAAATAGTTGAATTTGATGCAAGCAACATTGGATGGGGTGGAATCTTGAAACAAAGAATTGGAAAAGAAGAACAAGTTGTTCAATTTGCTTCAGGAGTTTGGAATCCAGCAGAGCAAAACTACTCTGCCATTGAGAGGGAAGTAAAAGCAGCTTGGAATTGCATTAGCAAATTTGAAGTTTATTTGATAAACAAGCCTTTTCTTCTTAGAACAGATACCTCAGCTTTGCAGAAAGTTTTATCTAAAAATATTAAGAAGGTTGGAGAAGCAAAGTTTGCTAAATGGCAAGCACTCTTTGCAAATTTTGACTTCTGAGTAGAACATATCAAGGGAGAAGATAACAACCTTCCTAACTTCCTTAGCTGGGAGTATATTGAACAAAAGGAAGATCGTGTTATGATTATTATCACTGAGTGGGATAATAATCAGAGACAAGAAGCTTTGAAGACTGTGCCAGATGAATTGGAGTGGGAGACTTACAAAAGAAACTAGAAACCGACATGGCAGCGCCTGTAATACCAAAATATTGGACGCCAATTTACAGCCTCATACAGATCTCCAGTGTTATGTGCCAGAAAGAAAAGTCTACCCAAAAGGAAAAAAATGGATGCATGACATGGTCTATGATAAAGCAAGAAGAAATGATGAAGTAGCAAGAAAAGCATCAGAACAAAATTTTCATGACATTGCTACTATTTGGTATCATGGAGGGAAAAGCACAGGAATATATGAAAGACATGTCTGTATCTATAGAACCAGAGACCTAAGGTGAGAGCCTGGTCATGGCAAAGTTCAACCAGCAGCCCGGTGGCCCAGAAATAATCCCCATATCATGTTTCCTGACACTGTTTTTGATTTTGCAGATTATAATAAACTCTGGTGGGAATTTTTAAATGTTGATGATCAAACAGAGACTCATTATACTAGGCTCAAGTTCAGCACAGTTGGCCACTACCAAGGTTACCAGGAATGTGAATGGTTCAGGGATTGGTGGAAAGATTATGGGGTGAACAGAACAGCTATGGATCCTGTAGAACATGAAAAATATTATAAAAACATGGGTAAAACCTGTATTATGCAATGTAATAAAGAATGTAATCACCCCGTTTACCATACTGTAAAGGAAATGGACAGTGCTAAATGGACAACTTATAAAACTTCTCCTTACAATAATTCTCTTGAAGAATACATGAGAAATCACATGGAATGGCTCGTCCTTACTAAAGTACAACATGAAATCGTGCTGGGGAAGCCCATCATTGTTCATCGGCCAAGACCGTAGGTGTCAGTGGAATTTAATTTCAATCAGGAGCTGACGTGCAATCATCAATCCCTGTACAGCGCACGTAATCATGTGTCCACTATCAACTCTCTGTACTGCCTATAGTCTCTTTGTACTACTCCAAATGCAGTACATTGTACTCATTATTACACCTCGACCTGTATATGCACAGTTATTCCATTCATTTATGAGATATTCATGTCAAGTTCAGCTCCGTTTTGTTATGGAGAGATCAAAGCAGTTGCTGCTTGCTCGTCCCAGCTCAGGCAACCACATTATTGAGTGCAGCGTTGACGTTAAGCAAAATTAGCAACAAAATATTTATGCAGTGGGAAATGCTTTGTTTATCGTTAACTCTGCACTCGATAATATGCTTGCCAATGGCTCCAACTGAGATATATTCCTCTCTTCCGGCTGTGGGGTTTTATAAAACAGATAATGGATTTAGATTTGGTCTAAAACCCTTGCAATGCCTTTTAATGTGTGTGGTATTTCAGGCTTGAAGGTTTGTTCGTTCGGTGATAGTATGTATTGTTGTCGTATTGATTTTGTGAGACCGTATTGCTAAAATGTTGTGCTGTTTAGTTCAGAACGGAGCTGAAAAGGATCAGACAGGAAGCTGGGCTTACATTTAGTAACGGTTAATTAGAACCAGTTAACGTTTAGTAGCAGTTAAGTTGGACAATAGAAGGAAGAAAAGGAGAGCCGGACACGGAAACAGTTAAAAATAATAATCGAAAGGAAAGATGCAGCGTTAAAGGGACCAAGAGCGCTAAATTTATTCGATTCTAGAAGGATGGCCGAATAAGAAAGAGTCACCAAATTTATTGTGAGGTATGTATTTGAAGTTGTAACTGAGAATTTTTGTGAAGTAAAATAGTTTGATGATCAATTCTTTGTAATCTGCAGTTGTTTTAGATGTTTTTCTTGAATTGCGAATACAATGAGATTATGATTTTACTTTATTATATTAGTAAGTACGCATATGGTATATTTTAAGTGGATCAAATTTTTTTAAACTGAACATTTATGAGAAAAGAAAAAAAATTGCATCTCTTTGTCATAGATCTCAATGTGTGTGTAATGGTTCTCTTTATATAGAGTGTAATATTTATGGTTTAAACCGTATTTTTTTAAATCTAATATAGAGTATATATAATTTTATACAGTAAGTTAAATATTTATATATATATTATATATATAATATATTAAATAATAATGTTTAATATTTACATAAGATGTGCATTGAGACATTTTATCTATTAATTAGAGTGTAATATTTTTACATCTTTTTGATTAGTGTGTTGTAATATAACTAATGAATGGAGTGAGCAAAGTGAGATTGAGATTATCAATGTTTTATAATTTTTATTTTTATTTTGTTTATTATCGCTGGCATTGTTTTTATTTAGAGAATATTTTAAAAGGAACATCTTTCACCTCTAGGTTGAATAGAGAAGAAATTACACATTTCCCTAATAATGGGATATAGAATGCACTTCTGGATGAAATAACGGATAGAGCAAGCACAATTAGAATGAGACTATGTTTTATAATACTTTTAATTAAAACTACTCACAAGTGTATATTCAGTTTTTATTATATTATATACAACATTGTTTTTAATTTAAAGTTAGATTGAGAATAAGTTTTATAATACATTTAATTGAAACTAATTAAAACTAATGAAATATGTATTTTTATCTTTTATTTTTATAATAGCCAACACTATTTTTTAATTTAAAGATATTTTTCTTTTATTTCAAAATGGACACTTATAAAATCGAGGTTGAACACGAAATGAATTACACATACGCCTCTCAGTATCATGAGCTAATGAAAATTTGTCGACTAAATATAGACGCATTTCTCTTTACATAGTTTATCATGCAATGTTTCAGTAAAATGAGGGATTGAGAATTTGTCATATTGCATGTGGAAACATTTTTCTTATGGTGAATGTCACTATATACATAATTAACATAGCCATATAAATTAACTTAAATATACATGATTTTAAAATATATCTCACGTGATGAAAATATAAAAATTGCATAAATATTTTTGGGCTAAGCCTCAACCTTGGGTTTGTGACTATTACTAAGAATATTCTAAAATATTTTGTCGATGTTAATTTCCACCATCCACCTTAAATTTATTAATAATTTAAATTAAAATTCTAGAAACCCCTATTTCAAATGGATATTGCCAATAGATATAATTATACCCAATTTATGAAATTTTTTCATAATTTTATATATAATAATAAAACACATCTTTATCTATAAAAAATATAGAAATTATTAAAAAAATATTTTTTAGTTTTTAGCCCCCACACATATATATAAAGATTTTGTAATCTATATTTTAAATATTAATGTCGTTGGAACTCTTCAAACTAGCTGTGTGGTAAATTGTCATTAAGATAAATAATAATAATTATAAATTCATTTTAAGATTATTTACTAAAATATTATTTTAGTTATAAAGTAGTTGCTAGGACTTTATTTTATTTATATATATTATATATATATATATATATATATAATTAATTTATAATATTACAAAAATTAAATAATAAACTTATAGGAGTTTAGAAATGGTAATAAGCAATTAGTTCGTATAAAGACGCCTGGTTTAGCTATTGGCACCTGACCATTGGGAGATCAACGAGAATGTTGCATTGCAAAACATTAGTAATATTAAAAGTATTGTTACTTCTAAATTCAAAGAAAAAATGTGTTGTGAGAAAGATTTAGGAGCTAAAAGAAAGTTAAGATATTATAAGGAGGTCATCACCCTAGAAGATCAAAAGTATCTCTTTGTTTTAACTAGCTCAAAGAAGAAATTTAATATAGTCAAGATTATAATGAACTCTCATGAGCTCCATAGTGAAACGGGTCATTGGGAAAAACACCTTGGATGGAAAGGATCTTCCATCTTTGTGAGAATATGAACATCGAGGATGAAAATCACTTCCTCTTAGCGTGTCCCGCATACAACCACATTAGATATTAGTTTCATAATCTTTGTTGCAATATTGACCTTCCTAGCCTTTTATGATGTCAAAATTATAGTGAGCTCAGGAGGCTTCTCTCCAAGCTTTTTTAGCGTATGAATAAAATCTTAAATCAAACTAAGTAATTTGTTTTCTTAAATCTGATAGACCAAAGTTTGGTCTCAGTTGGTGTTAACCATCATCATCATCATCACCAGTAAATAATTTTACAAATAATACAACTATTATCTAGAATTAAATTTTGACTTGATTTATTAAATTATAAGAACTTAATAAAATCCAATTCTTACTCAATTTCCAACCATCATCCTTGTTGAGATTGCTAGCATACTTCTCAATCTCGATAACTCTAACAACCCTAACAATGACTATATATATATAATCCTTGCAAACTTTTTCTCACATAGATAAGAAGTAGGGAAACATTTGTGTGTGTAATGACTTCCAACATATAAATAATAATGCCTAAAAACTATTATTCCACATCATTCATTGATGAATGTGGTAAAAATGAAATGTTTTCAATCATGGATGGATTTTTCTAGTTCTAATGAAATTCAAATTTAGCTTGAAGATCAACACAAAACCACACTAAATAGTCCCCGCATTCACTAGCACAAGGACTATGGTGATCGCTCGAATTGTTGACTCATCGTTGATTGCTAATTAATTCATGCATGACCGCCTTTTAAACCAATGTTTCAATAAATATTAATTAAAATTAAAATTAAAAAACTATCTATAACATTTAAAATTAAAATTAAAATACTATTTATTTGAGAAGTTATTGGTCAATGGAATTTGAAGTCTTACTGCACACTTGCATCCTTTCTTGACAAAATTTGTGTCTTTTAACCAAATTTTCGGACTAACATTTCTTATCAATGAACAAATGCTAGAATTACTTCTAGCATTAATCTTCAAATATTAAATGTGAGATATCATATATCCTGTAACAAGATTTGAACAAAATTTTGATGACGCATTGTGACAACATGCTATCACTTTTCTATTAATTTTATTTCTCCAGTTGCCACAAGTTGCCACATCTTTCTTTTCTACCACATAGTGCTCTATTTCTTCACCACTTGACCATGCTTCATATTTATCTATGTATAGGCTAGTTCTTGTGTCTTTTCTTCCTTCAGATTGTAGGACAGGAGGGTAAACCCCTAAGACTAGAACAAAATATGTCGTTGGTTCACTGTTAGAAATGTGCTAAATGTGTTTTAAGTCAGCAGGTGAGTGCCCTCTTAATAATGAGTAGCGAGTTTAGGCATAACTTGTATTTGGGTAATATTTAGGAAAGTTAGAGAGTAGTATAGGAAAGTTGCAAGACAGGTATGTGTAAAGCTGGAATTTTTGTTATTCTTAAAACAAAACAACAAATATGAATACAAAAATTAGATGTAATTATACTTGAGTTTCTCTATCACTTGTTTTTTGTTTTCCCTTTTGTTCATGACATAGGCGGATACTTCTTCTTATTAGGCAATGATAGGAGTATAGGTTACAAATTTCCTCTACCGGCCATGTTTCATTAAGGTAGATACCTCGCCCTCCTAGAACTAAGTTTCCAACCTTGCTTGTCATTAATGGATTTTACCATTTTCTATCATTTCGTTAACCACCTTCTGTCATACAAAATTATTGTGACTAAGTTTCCATCCTCACTTGTCGTTTACAACTTTAACCATATTCAGTTCTGCAAACAAATTGTGAATAATGATTATGTTCAGGCCAAGTATTTGCAAGAATATGTAAACCAAACCACTAGAGAAAAAAATGACTACAAAATATGTAAACTCGATGGCTATGGAAAAAATGATTATGCATTGATACATAAAAATAAGAAACGCTAAGTAATATATAAAATTTTCAAGGATTTGGATTTCACCCTTTTGTTTGTGCTCTCACTTTTCCCTTCCTTTCTTTGTGCTTTATCTCTACCCTTAGACTTGGCTATTATTAAGGTCTATGAGACTTTGGTACATATTCCTACTCCTACTAACTATTAGACACTTGTAGTCAATCGAGTGCCCAACATAAATCTATGTAAAAGGAAAACATAGTTTTCTTATTGATGGCTCGAGTGAGGGTAAAAGAATACAACCTTCTTATTGTTACTGGAGGGTAAAAGGTTGTAACTAGTATTTGACCAGCGTTGGTTCACTGATATTTTTTCTTTCGTGCTCCAACCATATATCTAAGCCTTATCTAAAAGGGTTATAAAATATATTGTTTTTTACTACTTTCACAACCCCTCGTGAACTCTTTACAAGTTTCAAGGCCGACTGGAGGAACTTCTTCCACTAAAGGACATAAATGAGCTTTATTACAAATATTGCAATTCTACAATATCACTAGTTATTATAAGTTTTGCAACACTTAGGTTAAGAATGGTTACTAATCAATGGACAAAATTCAGACTGTTATCATTCCCCACCTATACTTCCAGTTGAACTGCATAATGGAAGATAAAATAATACCCTCCCGAATGATTGGTGTAGGTTTTTTTTGATAATATATCACCTACCAATAAGACCATGAAGATTATGGGAAGTATTACAAGAAGCACAGATATGAAGGTTGCACTCAGTATACTTATATCTCTAGTGGCATACTATATTCTTCATGGGAAACATTACAAGAAGCATGAAGAATATCAAAGTTGCACTCAACATGCTTTTGTCTCTCACAGCGTACCATAGAACCATATATGCAAGTAAAAGGTATAATGTTTAAGCAATAAAAAAAAGGCAAAATTCCAACAACACATGTAATTCATTTTATCAAGTAAACATCTAATTAAAAAACTTCATGAAAATTACATGTAACAACATTCTTGTGACTGCAGAATGAATGCGGGTATCAAATGAAGAAATATGCAACATAATTGGACCTAGACTCGACATAAACTTACGATCTAGAAGCGACAAAACAAGGTTCGTAGGTTCGTTTCCAGGGAAAGATGTTTGAATCATTTAATTACCTTTGCACTGGGTGAGACAGGGTTAGATGCAACCATCTAATTAGGTTCATCTCATTGTAATGTTCTTGTATGCCTTCGGCTGGTTTATCCCATCGCGACGTTTCTGTACGCCTTCCTGTACAAAGCTTTGACAACCCCAACAAATACTTACGGCCATGTAAAAGTGCTTTCTATGCCAAAAAGCTCCGTTCTAGAGAAAGGTTCATTTACACTGGATTGCACGCGTGGAGTTGGCTGACAAGAGATGCAATGGCATATTTCACTTATAGAATTCTTTTTCTTTTGTGGGAATGCAAATGTAGTCCATGTGGGTAGGTCTTTTTCTTTTGTGGGAATGCAAATGTAGTCCATGTGGGTGGGTTTTTTTACTTTTGTGGGCATGCATGTGTAATGCGAGTGCGTTCTCATATTTACATATTCCTTAGCAATAGTTAAAAGGAAATTAGTGGATTTTAAACACAATGTACAATTAAAATATGTCAACCTATATGGTATCCATATTCCTATCACACGCCCCATGTGGCAATCCTTCTTGTCTCATACAGCCTCGGTCCTTTTAACAAAATATTACGAACGATATTGAATGGTACCTACTCTTATTTTCTGGGAGATCTAGCATTTCAAAAGGATATTGAAATGAGACTCTTGAACGCATAGACAACAATTTCCAGGTTGTTTTTAGAGATTCATTTTTTTTTTTTTCCTTTAGAGATTTCTTAACATTTTACTTGACTTCATTTGTACTTGGACATCTCACAAATGGACTCTGAAAGCAAGTTGATTTAATTAAACAATAACTTATTTCTTTTACATTTTGAAGAATACATGAGGGTGCACTCTGGTAGCAAACAATGCCAACATTAAACTCTAATCATGCTATTTTTTTATTTATTGAGTCAGTTTATAATTAATATAAAGATGTGTTAGTTGAAACATATGTTTTATTCTAACTTGATTCTGGTAGCATGATATTATTATTCTATTAAATGATAGCACAATGTTGTTGGTATTAGATGCAGAATGGAAGAATTAAATGACTCCTTTGAAACCTTATTTGTAGCTAATCGTTTTCAAATGGTAAATTTTATGTTTTGTATATTGTTTTTCCTTGACTTATTGAACCAAAAAGAAACAAAATTTTCTCCATATGGATATTCATATGCATATTTATTTAGCAGGTAATAGTGAAACAAACTATTTTGCTTGACTTAACTAAAAAGAAACCGAATCTTCTCCATATGGATGTTTATTTAACAGGTAATGGTGAAGCTTTTCTATACTTGTTGGAATTGACGATAGGAAAAATTAGGCTTATCCCTTATGTTCCCTTGCCTTATGGCTTCTAATCCCTTCTACAGTTGCTGGATTATTCCTTCTACTGTGGATTTCTTATATTCTATTTTCTTTCTTATATTCCATTTTTGGGCTTGCATATATTCTCGTTCATTATGGTAAGTGCAAATAAATATGGTAGCAGAAGACTAGGCCCATTCCATGCCCTTTGAGATGAAAATAACATTTTTGTTGTTTTACTTGAATCAGTTTATGTTGTAGCATGATTTTATTCCTCCGCTAAACACCTTAGCTACTGATGCCTCTTCCATCTATGCTTCTTACTTAGATTCTTCCATCTATTTTTCTTACTCGAATGCCACTACTTATACAAGTACAAGATTTGGATATTCCATCCCATCCCGTATTTGTAAATAAATGTTTATGTAATAAAAAACAAAAGAAGCAAGAACTAAGTATAATATAAACCCATGTTATATGTGCTTTTTTGGTTACATTCATATAAGAATGATTTTTATCAAACAACTGTTCTTTTAGCATTGATTTTCATCAAATAATTGTGTTTTTAGCATTTCAATGAATATTTACCAGTAGGGACTACCGTTGTCGACAACTCTTGTTTACCTTTGGCATATGTTTTCCTATGATAAAATCTTCATTGGCATTAAAAATGTTATATTTGCATTTATGTGGTCGTGGTCATATATGTTTCATGATATAAAACATGTGGTTGAGACTTATTTGAATCATTTTCAAATCAAAATGATGATGAAACTAGCAATCGAGTTGTTGTTTGATAAGAACTTATATCCTTATAATTATGAAGTGAATGGACAAGTAGAACTTGTTGACAAGACTTTGAAAAACATAAGTCCAATTGGCACATTATGTCATTTTTTATACCATCTGTATATTTAACCTTATTTAATACCATTACTTGTTTCACTCTTTTCTAGCTTGTGTCAAGTAGAGGCCATATATTAGTGAATATATTCCTTAACACATCATCCAAGGAAGACGGTCTTATTTACATGGAGCTACTTATGAGAACCATAGAAGTGGCCATTGAAATTAACTCACTTAAAAATGTGTCAAGTTTTATTCATTACCATAGTAAAGTCATTTTGGTAGCTAATAAATTTAATCCCTTATGTCTTTATCAAGGGGCTTAACTCGAATATTATCTCGGTGTTTTCTTATCATGCTTTGTGCTTGATTGTTAAATTTCATTGTATTTGACAGTGTTTCTTGGATTCATGGATTGTTTTACTCCTCACACTTAGAATTTTTTTTTTCTCTTCATGGGTAATTTATTCTCTTATATGACTACTTGTGACTTTAAGACGGGCTTATCTTGGCCATACAAGTAACAAGATCATTTAGTATACTGTAGTTAACAAACTACTATAAAAGTTTTTTTTTTTTGGATTTTAACATATGGTAGCTATCCATCTCGAAGCTTTCAGAGTGGAAAAAGTGGAGGAATCAAATCTTGGGGCCATTTTTACTAGTGGGTCCCAATTTTGCAAATTGGGGTTTAAAAACTTCCAAGATTATTTTGAGGAATAAAATGATTCTTTTTTGGGGTAAAATTTTTCCTCTTTAGTGAAAACCCTTTCTTTCATATTATACATGTATATATATTTCCAGCAACACAATAATCACCTCAGTTAGAGTTCATATGAAAAATGTATAGCACTCATAACTTGACCTTCCTGTTTTCACTACCATAATTCAAGAGGATGCCACGTCAGCCCCCATAACTCATGGGAAAGGGGTTATCCATGTGATTATGATGAAGAAGACTCTAAATAATTCCATATTGCAACTTTGGTTAAGAGTTGAGGGAGTGAAACCTATATACTAGCAGGCTATCAAGTTATGTTATAACGAGGTCACTAAGAGGGAAAGGGATCCCATTCTTTTCGAGTGATTTTGTTCCATATGTGAGAAGAGTAGTCAAGAGGTATAGGGAGAGAACATGCAAAGAGGATTTGTATATTGTAGTAGCCCACAAACCACAAGCCTTACTTCTTTATACTCATATCCATTTTCTATTTAGTGAAATAGAGCGTAGCGGCCTCACCTTTTTATTGAGTTTTCTCTCGAAATGGTTTCCCAAGTTATATATTGTGTTAGATCATCATTTGTGATTTTGTATTTCACTTTTCTCTATTTTGTATACATATTTTTAATTTCTGTGCATACAAAATAAACAATAATATAGAAATATAGAAATCTAAAGAGAAATGAACCCTCATAGTCTAGATTTTATGTTTTAAAGTTTAATTTTATCATATATATTGTGATAAACTATTAAGTGGAATATATATGGTATTTTATGGATCATATTGGAATCAAATTATGTTTGGTAGGGTATATTGTGGATATTTGTAGGGGATCTAAATCAGCGAAGCCAAAAGTCATAAAACACTAGTAATGGTTGATGAATATGTGAATAATTATCATCATCTTAAAGAGGAGAAGTCTTCATTGTTGGAAGTACAAGTTCCATATATAAGCCATAATGTGAATTACCTCCTGTTGGCCTTGAGAAATAATATTTGCCCATTTATAGAAGATGGGGGTTCTAGCCCAAAGGACCAACCAAAGTGGAGATTAGTGAACCGAGAAGAAATAGATAACAATCTAAAGAAAGGACTCAAAAGAGATCAACCCAGTTCAAGTGTTGTGAACCATTCACAATCCTTATTAACAGTCGAAGTGAAGTTCAATATCAATGCATAATTATGTGATATCGATGCTTTGATGCTAAATCACTAATTGCAGGAATTATTTTAGTCTTCATCACCAAAGGAAGAACAAAATATTTCATTTGTGCAACTAAAATTAGAAGATCATACCTTGAACTAGTGGGAAATTCAAATGAATACCTTGATGTTAGATGGAAATCCTCTAGTGACTAAGTGGGAGGTCTCAGAAACCATCATATAGTTATAATTTTACTCTATTGAGCATGTAGAGAATCATTTGATCCATTGGCACTACTTTAGGAAGAAGCATGGGAAGAGTGTACAAGAGTACATCATAGAGTTCAAAAATATAGCCATATTGTTGGGAATCTCCCCAAATAATACTAATGTACTCATCAAGTACCTGGGGGTTATACACAACCATTTGCGAAAGCAAGTGATGCTATTCAAGCCCAGATCAGCGAATGATGCTTGTATTATAAAAAATACTTGGAGAACATAGGTTTAAAGAAATGGAAATAAAGTGGATAAATATAGGAGTAATACGATGATTCTAACAAGGGGAAGAGGAAATGGAAAGGGGGGGAACATAAAAGGAAAACAATCATAACACACTAGTGCAAAGATCCTAACAACCACTGCAACCACTGTAACATTGATGGTCATACATAAGAGAAGTGCTAGAAGTTGCATCCATAGGTTAACCTAAAGAAGAAAAAGAAAAATAATAAGAAGAATAATCTCATGGCCACTGATTTGAGCAGCCATATTTAAATCAACTAATACATGGAAGAGAATATCATATATGTTATAAAATTATATATTACGGAGCAATGGAACACATAAAATATTGCAGAAATATAAACACATAAAACAAGAGAGACACAGATATACGTGGTTCACCCAGTTTGGGCTACGTCCACCCCGAACAGCCAGTCTTCCTTTCTATTATTCGGAAAAATGAAGAGACACAACCTACAGTAGATCCACTGTAATATCCTCTGTTTTCTCTCACAGTCTCACCTCTCTGTTTCTTGCTCGGAGAATACACATATATTACACAGACTCAATACAATGCCCTCATACAAAGAGAGGGGTTTCCTTCTAGGGCAAAAAACCATAAACTAAACATAAGTTATACCGTCAGATCATTTGCCTAATGAATGACCCAGGTTGACTAGAAATTACTATACTTTTACAAGGCAATTTTACATCTATTTTTAGCTTCGG
>APFE031501215.1:319210-362830 GCA_000404065.3 Pinus taeda
TAATCTATATTTATTTGTGCAGACAAGATAGCCTTCCTTGAACTTCATTAAGGTGTGATTTTGGTTATGATTTCTGTTTTGATTGATTTCTATTTTGTTTATCTAACATGACATGTTTGCTGGAGAGAGAAGAGAAGAATGGTGGACTACAGTTCACATGAATCCCCTTATAGGCCTAATGTGAATTCAATGGAATGGGACATGTTAGTTGAGCAACAAGGAGAGGAGTACTCTCCTAATATAGTAGATACACTGAAAAGTTTGAGGGTAGAAATCAAAATTTGTAGGGAAGATAATAGTAGGTTGATTGAGCCACAGGAAAGACTTTCCAAAGCTCAGGAAAAGAAAATAAAGGTTAATGTAGTCATCCTTTAGAGTCTTTCATATTTGTAGAGATAGGGATAACTAAGGATCAGTCATGCAAAAGAGGAAAGGACTAATGTAACATATGGTAGCAGGTATCAATCAGGATATAAGTTGGACAAGGATGGAATATTCAGAGGTGACAAATATTTGGATAGACATGACAGGTGGGATAACACTCATGGATTTTATTCTAGTTCCAGTTCTAAGAGAGATCATTATCTTTAATGGCAGCATCATTATAGAAGGAGTGAGAAGCTGTATTTTTCATAGGAGTTCAATAAAGCTAAGCCTTCTATGCTTGATGGGGATGTGAAGAAATCAGAAGTTGTGGAAGCATTGTTTCTTGGTATGAATAAGTTCTTTGTATTGCATGATCATTCATAGAACATGAAAGCCAAGATAGTTATCTTGAATCTCAAGAGAAAATTAAATATATGTTGGGAAGATGTGAAGTGTTTCAGAGGCATCAAGGTAAAAGTGTTGAGTCAGCATTAATTTAAAATATTCTTAAGGAATAATTACTTGTCTGGGAGATATTATGATCGAAAAGCTAAGGAATTCTATGAGTTGAAGATGGGTTCCATGACAGATGAAGTGTACATGACCAATTTTCTGTAGTTGTTGAGGTATGTGCCTTACCTTAACAATGAGAAGAAAAAGGTCCAAAGGTTCATCTATGGGTTTCCTTTAGCAATCAAGGATCATATTGATTATTATGAGCCTCGGTCATTGGAGGAAGTCATTGGGAAGTACCACAAGTCCGAGCCTAAGCCATATAGAACAGTAGTGAAAATATTAAAGGAAAGTGGGCTAAGAAGTGAGGAAGACTTTAAGTTGTAAGTGATAAGGATATTGTAGTGCCTTACAAGAAGTTCAATGTGCTTGATAGAGGACATGAGTCTCAGTCCGAGGAGGAAAAAGGGAAATATCAGACAACCTTTGTGATGATGGGCTTGTGGTGGAGAGAATCATAGGATATATTATCCATCAAATTAGGGCGCAAGGCCTCAGATTTATAATGTTCAGGAGGAATAGACAGTTGGAGATGTTGGGAAAAGTATTCCCCATATTTATACAACGGTGCATAACAAGAAGGTTGATCATTAGGCATCCATTATTGAGATGGAAGGTAACCTCTGTGATCAATTTGTTTCCATTTTGATTGATCCCAAATATAATTATAGTTATATAAATCCTGACTTGTGATGTTATCATTTTCTCATTTTTGTTAACCATAATCTTATGGGAAAGATCCTCTGCCTTCAATCAATGTGAGGAACCAAGCCCAATGTGAGGAATAAATCCTCCTTGTCTCCACCATTCATCAAGGTAAAGAGTGGGTCATATCACATGTAACAACACTTGGATACGTTTACATTGAATGCTTGGGTATTTTAAAATTGTCTGATTCTAGAGCCACATATATTGTAATGTAATAACTTGCAACTAGGTATAACAATGTATCACTGAGAAGCAAGGTCTAATATGATTAGAAAGCATGCTAAAAGGTGGATTAAAAACTTCACATACATTAAGTTACCTTGGAGTAGTGTCAAACAGGGCATCAAAGTTGACAACCCAATGTACTTCAAAATACTATTATAAGAATCCTCTCTTTCTTATTGGTTAGTTTTACTCTACTTCCATAGTATAATTAGGCATTTGTGGAAACGATTAGGGGGAATATTTAGTGGTTCCTTATTTCTTATCATTTATGCGTTCTTTTTCACTTTTATGTTGTGATTTTTTAAGTTGTTTTTGGTTTGAGTTCATTCTTATTGCTCTCAACTCTTCAATATCGAGGATAAGTGGATTCACAGGCTTCATAGTGTTAGTCTATAGGTATTTGCATGGTTGTTTATCAACCATCCAAGGAAATCCAAGACCTATTTTTCTAAGAGCATGTTGACAGATGGGATTTTCTAAATTTTTGGTAATCCAGAGAAAATTGACATATGTTTAGACTGCCTATCTACAAGAGACTACTATCAGGACATTGAGGATCAAAAATCAATTTTCTTCTAGGAAAACGTGCATTGGATACTACAAAAATTGGAAATTGTTGGTATCTTGTTCTCGTAGCCCTCTCATGGATTTGGAACTGCCTTAGAGTTATTCCATTATTCACCTTTTGGAGGCTAAAGTGGAAGTTTGTTTTAACTAAAAAGGATAGAAAAAATATCATGCCTCTTGTCCATTAAGTTATGAAAAAGATATATGGATTGGAAAAATCACAAATGGTTCCATGTGCTACCACAACAAAGTAGAGTGATGCTATGCAGTTTCAATCCATAGTGTATTATAACTAATATATGTGCAATTTGGAAGTTGTTATTTCACATTCAAACACTAAGTGAATTTTTTATTTTCATTAACAAAGCTAACAACACTACTTTCTTAGGTCATTGCTTGACAAAATTCTGGTATTAACCACTTAGATAGGTTTGATATCATACTCAAATAACCATTTAAGCTTTCAAAGGTTGATCATTTTTAAGGAAATTAAAGCATGGTTAATTGGAAGCATATTTTAGTGGAAATTGGTACATAAGTAGTCGCTTGAATCCATATTTTGATACGTTTGATTACCAGGTTCATGAATTTTGTCCAACATTGAGGAATCTCACAACAAAGTTGTACTAGATAATATCAACCCCTGATGGTGGCTTCTTCATTCATTCTACAATTCAAATCTTTGTACAAGACTCATCTCAACTTGGAATACTCTACAATCATGATAATGAATATCCACATCACCAAGATGATTGATCTCTATCTCTATCCTATAGGCATGTACACATATGCATCACACATTTTAATTGTTAGCAACATGTAGTGAGGTCATAGTGAACTGAATTTGGTTGGTTTCATAGTTATTTTTTCCATTTTTTCTTATTTAAATATGAAAGGAATCAAATAAATATAAGTACTTTCCATGGTCACTACCATCAAGCTTGGAATTGTCAACAAGTAAATATTTATTTTGTTCATATATTGTCTTGTAGAACATTCACTAGCATATTTCATTTGATCAATTGAAAACCTATTCAAATGGTACACAATACAGTTTATTCTATTATCATTAAAAGGAAACTCTAAATGCTATTAGAACGGTCTCATAATTGTACTTTTCCTACAATTCAAATCAAAAGAGAGCCTTGGCATCTCATGGCTATTTGTTTTCCATTAGATTTCTCTTGTTTGGGGGGTGATCAAATGTAATAATAGGAAGAATGATTATGGATGATCTTCCTTTTATTTTATTTATATAATATAAAAGAGATATTGAACGTTGAGTTTAGGATTCCATATATATATATGAATGTTGGTCTCTATGGTTTATGCTTAATTTTCCTAACTAAACTCTAAATCAAGATCTGACACTCATGCTAGAGAAAGAAAAATCGAGGTCTTCACTAGCTAAGGCATAAGCCATAAAACCTTTACTCACTACATTTTTAATAGATAAATAGCATGATGCTAGGGTATTGGTGATATTTCCCATCTACCACTATGGTGGTGACTAATTCCAAGCTTGTAGTTATTGGAAGTAGTGATGAGTACTAGGGGTAGGGTTGTTGGATTCTCTCAAACAAATGGATTTGACCATGATGTTAATATGTCTTTGAGATTCCCTCATACAGAGGGAGCTGATTGTGATGAGGTTGTTTCTTTAGATGATATTGATTTTGAGGTGCATGAGAGGATTCTCATGTTCATAATTGACGATGAATTTGTTGTTGATGTTTCCCTTTTCCATTCAGTTTAATATTTTAGGATCAAAGTGTTGAGATGTATGAAAATTTTATCTTGTGCTTTGATGGATGTTGTACACTTGCCTTGGTCCTGTATGAAGATATGATAAACTTTGTAGGACTTGAGTAGCTACTGATTTGGTTCCACAGGATTTTCCCTGTGATTATGACTTGACGGACGATGGAAATTTTCATGTGGCTTATTATCCAAAGTTATGTTCCTTCAAATTCAAAGGTGGTCAACATTCTTTGGAGGTTTGAGTTGCTACAATAACATATGGTGTTAATGGATATAGCGATACTTCTACATCATACAATATCTAATATATGGTGACACTTCTATAGCATACAAGATCTATATTTTGAGATGCAAAGAGACTATGGTGAGTAGACATGTGATGTTTGATAAGGATGTGAGCTCTTCCAATTCACGTGATTCTCCTTCAAATATTGAGAAGAAAGAGGAGGTTGTTGTTCCAAAGATAGGTTCAAAGACTCAAGATGAGTCAAATTTTGAAGTAGATGAGGTGAGATTGAGGGTAAATATTCCCTCAACCACTATCCTAGCATGTATGAGATCAAGACGGCTTACCCAGACATCGTAGGAGGCTCCAAAGCATGTGGGAACATCGAAATGTTTAATGAAGGAAAGTATACCTCCCACGAGATATTTTATCCATGTCGCATTTGCTGCTTCAATCTATGAGTCTTCAAATTGTCTTGAGGAGGAGAGGTGTGATACCTCAATGGAGGTGTTTAGTTTGATTCTAAGAGTGCAGTGATTACATATTTGCAAATAATAGACTTGGTGGACTTCTAGAGGGAGTTGATAGGTGTTCATAAAATACTTTTCTCATGAGAAGGAAGTGTTATATTTTCGTATTGTTAAAAAAGTGTTTCAATTGGATGCTTGACCTTGGTTAAAATACCAATATGGTGTTCTTTCCTAGGAGGTTTATACTCCAATTAGCTTGTTAAGTAAACCACTAGGTGCACACATGGGGGAGTCAATTACTCAAAAATATGAGGTGTCAGCCTAGGAAGATGAAAATTGGGCACTTAACCCTTGGAATTTGGATCATGTCATATGAGGTATAAGACATATGGATAGGCCCTTGGTTGGTATGTAATTTACATGCACATGCGGAGCTGGTTTTCTCTTGATTTTCTAGAAAGCTCAATGCCCATGTGTCTTTCTTCTCTTGAGAATTAGATATATTATGAGAACATGTTACTTGATTAGAGGACACCTTACACTAGAGGAGGACTATTAGACACTTCAAAGCAATTCATAGCCCTAGATTTCATTAGGTTTCTTAGATACCTGCATTGAGGATTGGAGTTGACTTAGGGACACGGGTTGGAACAATGATCAAGTAAGTGGAATGGATGACAAGGAGCACATGAATTAGGAGGAGGGCTATAGTTTATGTGGGGTTATGGAAAAAAACTGTGGACAAATCTTGTGTAGCGACATCACCTTAGAACCTTTATTTTGTAGGACATCATCCTGGGAGTTTGACATGTGTACCTTTAGAGTGTAGCACTCCACATGTGTGGAACCACTCCTTTGTAGTAGATATCTTGTAAATATTTAGGCCCACTTCTGTCTTGTTGGCCTCCCTTACCTCTCATATATATAAAAGAAGAAGAGAGTTTCTTCTCTCACTCACTCATTATTTTTCAACTTTTATTTAGAGATGGATCACTAGGGTTTCATGAGATAAACATAGGAAGGATATGGTGAAAATATTATTTTTATCTCTCTCTCTATTGGGTTTTTTTTCTTGGTACATTCTTTCTCTTGTATTGGAAGTGTTATGATTTCTTGGAGCACTTAGAATATTTTGAATACTAGGGTTAGGTTTTATCGCTTGGAGATTAGAGTTTTATGGTTAAACCTTAGGTAGTACTATTGAAGAGGAAAGAGGAGATGTCTTGCTTGAAGCCAAAAGTCTTGATAATTTGATAGTGACTTGCAGATGACCTCTAGTAGAGCCAAGTTTTTCATTGATTTCTAGCTAGGGTTTTGGAGAGATAGAGAATTGTACTCACATTGTGATGAGGCTATGATATATAAAAATGCTTCTTTTTTATACATAAATATGAAATTTTTGGTTGTCCAAAATTGTCTCAATCGAAAATTTGATTTCCAATATCCATCATCTTCTTTGTTTGGTAATTTACAATGCTAGTTTTCCATGCAGATTTGACATAAGTGAAGGTTGAAATTTCTAAGTGATTAAAAATTGATATAAAATATAATAGGGCATATTTACCTATGTAAATTTGCATTAATTGTAGTGATTCTATATCAGTTTTTATGCTCGGAAAGTGTGCCCCAAGGCTAAAATTTGTTGGCATATGTTTGGTATACTTACTATTGATTTTCCCAATGGATTGGAGTTGAACTGAATCAAAATATTGTCAACTATTAGTTACTGTAATTTATACTTCGGGTCAACCCCAATACTGGTTTTTTATAGAAATTGGATCTAGGAAACCTCCAATGTGAGGTGAAATTTTACAATTGAAGTTAGAATTCCAAATGTTCTAGAATTAATTCACAGGGTAGTGAAAGATTTGCAGGACACCAAATTTATTTCCTTCCCATCCCTTTGGAAGCACAAACCTATAGAGGTCTTATTGTCTTCATCTACAAATCCTTGATCATATAGCCATGAACAATTGTCGCAATTTAACGAATTATGTAGGCACAGTAAAAAGGGGTGGAAACCCAAAAAAAATCTATATATATATATATATATATATATATAATATATATATAATATATATGTTTTGTTCTGAATTTATGAGATTGTGATTCATTTGAGTTTCTGGCAATGTCGGGGGATTCCAGAGAGTGAGCAGAAAGAGGTGAGGATTTGGAAAGGGGGTCCTCAACCTTGACTCTAGCACAGAAAATAAGGTTTCTTGGGGGAGCCTAGTGAGTTCAGTAAAAAGGGATAATTTTGCTAATGGTAAATTCAGAAAGCCTTGAAGGAACTACTTCAATAGGAAGGGGATCTGAGTATTGAAGACCGCAAACAATATTAACCTTGTCAAAATGTTTACAAAGTATCCATGTCCATGAATAAAGAGGTCTAATAGTCTCTTCTGGATTGTAGAGTTCATTTGGAGGAAAAGGAGAAATGAAGTGAAGAAAGCATGGAGATGTTAACTGAAGAAAATGAATATGTGGGAAGCAAGATCAAGGCTTAGAATTTGGTACTTTATTTGGAGGAGAATGAGAAGTACAATGAAGACAACATAAGGAGCTAACAAAAGAAAAGGAATATGTGTGCATCAAACTCATGGTTTAGAATTTTCTAGTTACTTACTATTGAAAGGTTGTAGTGGGCAAGTGTGACATGATTGAGTAAGTGGAAAGGTGAGTGGATAGAAAACAAGATATGTTGCTTAATGAAATCATGTACAAGTCATTCAATATTGAAGAGAAGAATGCCTCTTCACCAATGACTAGATCGGGTGAATTATTTGTTTTCCATGTTTTTGTATATCTTTTGATCTTCATTTTATGGTATGTTACTATACGGTCTCCTTAAATATGGATTTACTGAAGAAACTATCAATTGGTGTTCATTAGAGTTTGGCATTATGCTGTCAAAAGTTTTTGTAATAACTTAAAAAGACTTTGAATGCTTATGTTTGTTGACAAAAGCCATGGAGAAGTTATTTTATAATGATAGGGTGTTCATGAATCCAACTGTATAGAGGCCTCAACAAATTGTGTAAATTTGTATATCTTGTCACCTCTAGAATGGATAATATAAAATATTTTCTTTTTCTAAGCATGTTTTGACATTTTGTTTTGTTTCGATCATCACTAGTTTGTTGGATGGACACAAGGTGGCAAGAGTAGTGATGATCAAGAAAGGACAAAAGGTAAAAAACTACCTCAATAAGTTTGGTGGCAATGGGTATATGTGCCATAATCACTGTGAACAGGTTTGCAGCAAGTACCATTCATCAATACGGGGAAGTGCCGAGAATTTCCATGTAAGGTTTTCCTTCGAAAAGAAAAAGACTATAATAGACATACGGATCTAAAGAACACTTGCAGATGCATTCCATCAAGTTGTCAAGACTGAACTATATGGAATCTAACCATGCAAAAATAGTATAGGTCTAGCTTAGACACAAAACTATAAAAAAAAGTGCATGCAACCAACAAATCCCAATCACCTAATTTCATAAACAAAGGAACTTAAAAATGGTTTCATGGATCAAGTGGATTATGATCATTACACCCTCATTTCTTCCAAAATATGATTTTTCACTCCATAACGGGGAGTTCCCTTAGTTTGGGTGGAAAAGTAACTTGTTCTCCCATAGTCACGAGGCCATAGTTACTTGTTCTGTAAACATGTGTCAGGACTTGTCCCTGGCTTCATCCTTTTCTATATGGATTTGCAAAAGTTATGTATTCTGCCAAGTCCACTCATTACTTGCACGTCATCCCATATTTTTTGCTATTATTCAGATAAGGAAGGGGGGGACTATAACTAGACTAGAACCCTAGTGGGTAACTTAATCCTCCCTAAGTTCTCCAACAAACCAAGACTCCTTTGGTAATTCAACATGAATTTAATTGAAACAAATGGGTTTGGTTTTCCACATTTTATTTAAAATAAACCATATTGGTTTTCAGAATTGAAAAAAACAATACAAATTCATGGGAACCTATTCAAAGGCCATGAAATAATTACTAGGGAAAGTGTTGGAATCTCTAACAGTGAATTACAAGACACCATTTTCATTGTCAGAAATCTGCAACAATATGAAAGCTTGATCATTGTGATCATTGGATCCTAATGCTCCTCTTGCATTTCTATGGTTCATTTTACAATTGATTGTAAATAATTTGTCCAATTGAGGAAAACTCCTCCTTCAATCGAATGCTCATCTACTACAGTCTGTAACATAGGAATTGAATATTGAAAATTTGGTCTTTAAATTTGATATGCACATGGGAAGAGACATCAATGACCTGGTAGCCATTTTCATCAATTTCTTGTTGTACAACTCTACAACTTCTACTTGTAGAGTCCAAACTATCATTGAAACAAATAGGGGTGGGGGGGTTAATTTGAATGGCTAGGTTGGTTGGGGGCTTAAATGGTTATTTTTGTCTTTGACTATATTTCTTTTATATGGCATAAGTCTAATTGAAGGACTTTTCTTTTCAATCCCTTCCACCTTTCACTCTACTTCAAAAAAAATTCCATCTGCGATGCCTTTAGGCATCATAAGGCACCATTTTTTTCACTTGGATTCCCTTCTCACAGCTTCAAACAAGTCGTCGTGCACATAGCCCCTAATTTTCTGCTTTTAACATGGGTTTTCCTAATTAAATGTCTCAAAGCGTGCATCTAAAGGTTGCAGATTAAGGTTTCATCTTCTAATTGGGGAGTAAGTTCTTATGAAGAGGTGAAGTCCATGTTTATTAATGTTTTTAAAGTTTTTTTATTTTTTAAATCATGCATCTAAATGAGACAAATTAGATTTTCCATCCTCTAATTTGGTACTATGTGATTGTGAAGAGCTGGAGACAATATTTATTAAAAAAGGTTCTTCAAATATTTCAAGTTTAGAGTCATTTTTTATAAAGAGATTGGACTCAAGTTTATCCCAATGAAATTTATAATTTAAGATAAGATTTGATTTGTGAAGAGAGGGTGTTTCCTATATAAAATAAATTATTTTAAAGTGTGTAATAAGTTAATTAGATGTAAAGTTATTATTGTATATTATAATATAATAAAACAAGTGCTACATAATAGCTAGTACTTGTTGTTTGGTTTAAACTTAGGTAAATCAAAGTAAAAATATTGAATTTAATTTAATGTTAAGGTTTAGAATCCAATCACAATTTAGGGGTAGCTTCTACTCCAACAAGGATTGGTTGTTAAGAGTAGGCTTTATAAAGAAGGTATAACAGATGTTGCATGTGCTCTCTGTGGCAAGGATGAAACAATTTGGGTTTATTTCCTGAATATGTCATGCTACAAGAGTATTAGTTTCACTAGTACTTGTTGCTTGGTTTAAATTTAGGTAAATCAAAGTAAAAATATTGAAATTAATTTAGTGTTAAGGTTTAGAATCCAATCATAATTTAGGGGTAACTTCTACTCCAACAAGGATTGGTTATTAAGAGTAGGCTTTATAAAGAAGGTATAACAAATGTCGCATGTGCTCTCTGTGGCAAGGATGAAACAATTAAGTTTATTTCCTGAATATGTCATGCTACAAGAGTATTAGTTTCAAAATTCAGGCCGAATTTCACTTCTGGTTTTCCCTAATTTCATGGAAAAGTCCTTGTCTAGGAGACCATTTTTTAACACACACTTGAAAATGTCTAATTCCACTCTAAGCATAGAAGACAACTAGAATGGTTACCATTCCAAAGAGGCACAATCATTTTATCATAAAGAAAGCAAGAAATATGACAAAAAAATTGTAAGAAAACAGATAAGAGATTAAAACTGAGTTGCATATACTCAAAGTTAGTGATATACCCTTCAACAATTGTTAATTGATTTGAAAAAAGTCGTATCTCACTAAGGATTATATTAACAATAACATTAAGAAGGATTTATTAGCATCAAAATTAATACATTTCTTCTCTCATCATGTGCTTCTCATGTATTATGTTAGACATCTCCTCTTTTATAGACATAAGACCCATGGATGACCTTCCTCGACACCAACTAAAACAACCTCAGATTTTAGAAAACTCAAGAGCAGGGAATTCCATTAAAAGGTTTTCTAGGAATCCCTCAAGCAACAAGAATATCAAATATTAGATTAATCTACTCAGGTTCTAGTAGATAGATACAAAGGTTGCATAAAAGTGTACTTCATGTTAATATATTTTCAGATAAAGATAATATTACCTTCTCCCCGTTGAAAGAGGCTTTCCATATTGAGGATAGGTGGTGGTCCGGGCATTTATTGTTAACAAGCTACAATAGAGGACAACCAATAGTTGTCAACAAGATATAATAGAGTAAAACCCTATAGTCCCCTATTTGAAAATGATTTCCCTACCTAAGGGAGAAATATAACTACCTCATGGTCATGACCAATTTATGCGGGACATTTGGAAGCATTCCATAACTTATATACAAATCTTGGAATCTATGACTTAGAAAGGAATTTGGACTTGAAATTCCACAAGAATCTAGCTGGAGATGGAGCTTTTGAGTATCCACTCTCTTGGAGAAACTTACAAATATACAGTCAAATGAGGTAGAGTTCAAGCATAAGAGGGAGTGAGAGTCTAGTTGTGAAAACAAGCCACCAAGAAGTTATCATCCCTATTGTTAAACCAAGATTAACAATGGAATGATTAAATTTTTAAACTATCATTTGTCTACTTCGAGTGTAGCATAACATAAATAACCCTTTGAACAAGGCCTTGCTTAAGTGTTTAGAGGACAAAATATTAAACTATTAATCATAACATGAAATTCACAACACACCTTAAATGGAATGGATGCTTATCTTGGGTATAGACTGAACAACCAAGTCTAGGAATAAAGCTCTCCTTCCAACGATGGACAAGCTACAACCAGGTCTCCCATGTAGCCATCACCACTGAGCCAGATTCTACAGCTTGAGAAGGCTTCTCAAGGGATTAAAAAACTCTACAAGTTGAACCATGGATTCCAAAGGTTCCATTACCTCCACCCTATTAGACAATGAATTATAAGAAACATATGAGATTTTGGAAGTGGTGAAGGTAATGGGAGAAAAATTGATATTTTTTCCTCTTCCTTCAAAATGATCTAACCCAGCCATAGGCTTGTTTATGATGGAGAAAGTTGTCATAAGAATCACACTCACCATTGGTTACTAAGTTGGTCACAATACTTATCCATAACCTTGTGAGAAAGATAATTATTAATTTATGTAATAGTATTAGGATCCATATGCAGACATGCCCCGTTGGATGTTATCTGCAATTAGCAAGTCAAGCAGTCAATCTAGCCCACAGTATCATAAAATTCTTAGGAAGACAACAGGTATCTTGTTTCACAACCCCCATGCCCATATTGTTTTATTATTTAGCAACAAGTTAATACATCTTAAGTGGTAACAAGGTGTGGTCACATCCCATTCTAGTCTTTGTATTCTCCCAATTCCCAAGTCTCCTACACATGGCCAATTCACAATCACTTTCACAATACATTGAGAACTGATTTGGCCATAGTCAAACAAAAACTAACTTTTTCAACAGTCTCTACAAATTGAAAGCATTTTGTATACCCTGTAATTCCAATACATTCACTTTTACTTTTAAAAAATGTACCAACATTTTATCCTCATCCAACTCTATGCTCAAGGCCTTATTCAAGGTCTCGACCATGATTAGCTTCTAATCCCCAAATTTGCTCACATGTATACTATGTACAGTGGCTTACTGAACATGCACTAGGTTTTCAATACACTATAAAAACCAATTTTTTGGTAATGGAATAATATGACCAAATAGTATGTATGTAATTTGTTATACAAAGAGGCCATTCCACCTCCTATCCCAATGCATGAGGTTGATCTATATCTAGATAATTCCACTTACATATAAAGGAACAAACTTGTAATAACCATATCAAGACCAACATGATACTAAAATTTTGATGTACAATGCTAACAAAGCATAGGTTCACTGATTGGATAAAAAAGTGCTTATTTTCCTACCAGAGTCCCATTTCAACTGTGGCTGGCCTCATCCAAGTAACATTAATCTTTTAACAATGAGTATCCCCCCCTCCCCCACATGATTTCTAACAGGATATGTGTATATTTATATTATACATAGATGAAAGTTATAACTGAAGATCCCCTCCTTCTTCCTGTAGTTGCTTGATTTCCACTTCCACCTTGTTATTTCCCATCCTCGCCCAAATCATGTGTGCAAATTAGCATTTCCCTCCTGTACTTTTGTTCCCAGATCTTTTTTCCTATTTGGTTAGCTTTGTCATCCTTTTCTTTTACATGTTTTCATTTTTGGTCTTGTAGACCAATCACCTTAATACCACATGCATCCTTGGTTGTCATCGACAATATTTATATTTTTCAACAAAAAAAAGGTATGTCTTGAGTAGATATTCCTTCTCAACCCTAGAATCAATGTCCCTTTTACTCAACCCATGTTTAATTTATTTAATTTACAATAAGCAAAAAATGGTAGTCCAAGCTTGTCACTACTTCCATGTATGGGTCAATTATAAGATGCTAGGGTGTGGTATACACCATAACAAGAATGAACTAAATGTTAATTCCTTATACCTACTCATTAGTAGCTTCATGGATCATGAGAAACTTGTTGGCCCTATTTTATGTATGTCTTTCATACATGATATAGCGTAATGTTACAGTTACACACATGGATAAATGTCAGTACAATGTTAAGGAAAATGCTTTTGCATGCCTCAATGTGCCCTAGATTCATATGAAGACTCCTAGTTGATTACTCTATTGCATCTATGATCAATTAATTTATGAGTGTAACTCCTATGCTCATTTTTCTTTAGCTAGAATGTGAGGATGTTTTGTTTGTTAGCTGGGAATGCCAAGAAAAATACCAGTAGTGGAAAATTTTCAATTTATGTTTTGTCATTACCAAATTGAGATGAAAATGGTTGTGCTATATGTTGGTTCAACCAATCCTTAGTACACATGTTTCCAATATGTTTTTCAAGGTGTTCATACGTAGGTCCCAAACCATAGAAAGCATGATAGGTGCACTCAATAATATGTGATGCTCAATTGTAAAAAAATGGGTTGGAAACAAATCAATTTTTTCCATGTTCAAACTTCAAAGGTTGAAATGCTCTTTTCAGTAATTATTATTGAAGAATGTAACTAGCGTTAATCTTCATAATTGTACTGGTTGAAATAAAGAAAAAGAATTTTTTATTATTAAAATAAACTTACTTATTAAAGCATGGGTTTCATGCTTGGGTCAATAGTCAATATCTCGAGCCACCATTGGAGGCTTCTAGGATTATGTCTTGAGTCATTGTCACTATTATTTTATACTAGACCCTTCTTAGGCTTTGTAGAATCAAGAAATAAATTTTATTAAGGTCAAAAGTGTCATGTATACTCCATCCTCCAATTTAGCCTCAAGAAGACATCAATTCGGCCTCATGAAGGGACTCGAACATCAAATAGAATCTTATATATAGCCATGTATTCAATCCATTGGAAGAATATCATCATCAACTATATATATATATATATATATATATATATGAAACCAAAAGGGTGTTGAAAAGGAAGTTTAAAGAAAGGATCAAAGGTATATAAAAGAAGGTAAAGATTAGTGGAAAATTTGCTATTACTTTGCCACATATGCAAACATAAAATATTTATGATATTTATGGTAGATATTTAGGGTTCGAAGCCAAGATTTATTGTCATGTGAATTTATTCTCCTACAAAGTAAAAATGCCCCTAAATGAATTTTTGTTGAAGTATGCGGAGTTTTGATGACTACTCGAAGCTTTTTTAACTACTAAAGTATGCAAAGTCAAACCCTTGAATCTTTGGCTAACTTGGATGATTGAAGGAGGTCAATTTTTGTTTGGGTTAAGTTGTCAAGGCTGTCTCAAATTGATTTTAATCTACTAGTGGAAGAGTTTTACTACATTTTCCCCTTCTTGAGAATTTTTCCCTAGCTGAGTGCCTACATGATGTATTCTTTTGTTTTCATTGATGTTTTGGAAATTGTCTTGATGATAAACATGTAATAATGAAGAACAAGAATAAGAACTAATCAAAGAAATTGACAAGTAAAAGATAAATCAATTAATTAAGGATCCCTAGCTATGTTTCCTTGGATTTCTCAATAATTATGAATTCTCTGAGGGCTTATGGATAATAAACAAGGATGAAAAAAGGGAAGGAAATCACCCAAAGCCTCCAATATAGATGTCACATCTCCTTGTCCTCTTGGAGAAATGTTATGTGACATTTTTCATTACCAAAACTTCAGTGATGATTATCTTAAAAAATAAACCTCAATAGTGTTTAATTATTTTTAATGCAGTTAAAAATAATTTTTGATTATGAAAAATAAATAGCCAATTCGTTGGAATTTTGACAACTATTGACCAGAGAGACATTGTCTAATTGGAAAAATATTGACTTTGTCAAATGTCGGTATTCTGATAGATAGATAATTGACCTAGTTAAACATTTGATATCTAACGAACATTCATTTTTTGTCACATATATGATGAATAAAATTATTTTTCGATATCCGACTAACATATCGTTAGATATCTAAAGATAATTTTGTTTATTGGATATCTGAAAAATATCAAGGCTTTATAAAAATAAAAAAAATATTTTCAAGTAAAATCCGATAGTATGACCGATCTATTGGAGTACGACGTCAGATTTTCCACCCATATGTACTAGTGAGGGTTAGGGGTTCATTAGGGGAATTTTGAGATCTAAAATGGACCTTCTAAGAAAAATGTACAACCAAAAGAAACTTTATAAGAACCAATAGGATTCAATATCATGATGTCAACCATGGGGGATGATTCACCATTTTTGGAGTAAAAAAGTAAAAAGATTAAAAAATTTAAAAATTAAAAATGTATTTTTCCAACTCATATTTCCAACTTATCTCCCTAAGGTTTTACTCAAATTTCGAGTGGGTGTACTCATTGGATGCAAAATTTAATTCCTCATCCAAGGAGTACCCATGGTGTATACTTTTGATGGACCCTGCTACATGAGAAATGAGAAATACATGAAAATTTGTAATTGCAATCACGTTTTTCATATAATTCTCATTTTTCGTATAGTAGAGTCCACCGAAAGTATGCAACATGGGTACCCCTTGGATGAGGAATCAAATTATGCATCCAACAAGTGTTTCCACTCGAAATTTGAGTAAACCCATAGGGAGATAAGTTGAAAACACAAATTGAAAAAATAGTTTTTTCTTTTTTCCCTCTAAAATTTGATGATGTAATCTAATCTTATTTTATTATTTCCACTGTTATTTTATAATTTCCATAGGAGGCCCATTTTAGACCTCAAAATTCCCCTAATGAGGGGTTAAGGGTCACAGGTTAAGAGGATAAGGGGTTAGGGCTTGGGGGTTCATGGATTTTAGTTTGGGAGTTAATGGCTTAAGGTTTAATTGGTCAAGGGGTTAACAGTTATGAGTTATCATTGTACAGGTTAAGGGATTATGGCTTGGGGGTTAAGTGGATAGAGAAATTAGTGACTATGGGTTAAGGGCTTATGGGTTGTGATAATTTGGCTCCTAATACCCTTATCACCACTATTGGGGGTTCCCTTGTCAATTTCTCTTGTTTCCTTCCCTCTAGACCCCTTAGCCCATATGACATTAGGCCTTAAGTTGTATTATCATTCTCTGATGTTAGGATTATAGATCTTAATAAACCATACTTGGACCTCCCCTTTCCCCATTCAATACACAACAAGATATCCCTCCCACGTTTTTAGCCCTAATGTTATGAACCCCCAAATTTGGTCCCAGTGCCATACAAATACTCCCTTGGGCCCCCTTGGCTAAGGGCTTAAATGATTTAGGTTTTATGGGTTGTGATAATGGATCCCATAATCCCATTATAACAATTATTGGGGGCTCGCCAATCAACTTCAATTGCATGATACGAAAGGGAAATTGAAAGAAAAATATAAGGAACTTGGAAAATTGAAAGTAGTTGTTGAAGAAATAATGGAATGAAAAGCTACCATGGAGGTGGACAAATAAAATGGTGGAGTTAATCCAAAACCATCCAACAATGTAAGAATTACATTTGTAGACTATTTAATTTTTTAGATATGTTTGACCTATGTTTGACAATAAGGTTGAGTTTGACCTATGTTTTCTTCTCTTAATTTATCTCTTAGCCCCATATATGTTGGGAGTATTAGTTTAATTCTATTTAGAAGCAAGTACTTTCGAAAGAACGAGGGGGTATTCTCACTATATGCAAAAGGGAGATCTAATTGTAAGATGACCTTGGTCAACTTTGTATTGAAGGCAAAAAAAATGGGGTCAAAAGGGGATGAACCTAGATATGGATAGATAAAATATTGCCCCATTCATGTAGTTGAGGACTGCTTATGTCAATTTCGAATAGAATTGGAGTAAAGTAAGGGAATATGAAACTTGTTTTGAGTATGTTGTGGACAAAACCTTTGAGAAAGATTGTAGACTTGTAAGGGATTGTTACCCATACATTTGGTAAGAGAATGGACCAGTGTTAAAGGATGAACACAACTAAAGGGACATCGTTATATCCTCTTTTTTCTTTTGAGTGGACATGAATTACGTTTGGACCATGCATGGAGATGAACCTTACTTTATTCCTGTGAACTTAGATGCATTTGTGGACATTAGAAGACCATTTTGTTTCCCTTTGAAAGCAAATGCGTGGAGGATATTTCAGGGAAATGTGCTTTTCCATAAAATGTAGATCAAATTTTGGGACCTTGTGGTTCTTTTCCATGGAAACTAGATGTCCTTGGAGGTTTTATTTGGATGGGTTAGTAGACAAAAACCTAATATTACCAAGAAGATTAGTGTTGGAGCGCTTAGGGTTTGGTAGAAAGGCTTAGGGGTTATAGGAGTTAAGGGCTTTAAGAGTTAGGGGTTAAGGGTAAAGGGTGAAGGGTTAGGGTGTATGGGGGTTTAGGTGTTAGCGGGTAGAGGTCTAGGGGGTTTAGGGGTTAGGGGATAATGTAATAGTTGTTAAGGGATTCAAGGGTTAAGGGTTAAGTACCAAGGGCTCAGAGCTTAGGGGATTTAGGGGTTAAGTGCTTAAGGGTTGTGGATTTTAGGTATCAACGGGTTATCAGGTTATATTTTATGGGTTAATGGGTTTAAGGGTTCGGGGTTAAGGTTTAAGGGTCATAACTTAAGAGGAAAAAGGGTTAGGGCTTAGGGGGTTCATGGATTCTAAGTTAGGAGTTAGTGGCTTAGGGTTTAAGGGATCAAGGAATTAATGGGTTATGAGTTATGAGTGTGGATTATGGCTTTCAGGTTAAGGGGATAGGAAATTTAGTTGTTATAGGTTAAGGGCTTATGGGTTGTGATAATCGGGTACCTAATCCCATTATCACAACTATTGGGGTTTCCCATATCAATTTCTTTCGTTGTGTTCCCTATACACCCCCTAGCCCCTATGTCCTGATGTCCTAAGGCCCATTTTCATTCTTTAATGCTAGGATTATAGATATGAGTAAACCATGCTCAAACCTCTCACTTCTACCTATCCATATTGTTGTTATGTCCATTTTCCCCATTCAATACACCAAAATACCCCCCTTCCACAAAATTCATGAGAATTGAACATTTGGAGGTTGTCATTTGACAACCGCCTCTAAAAGTTTAACTATAATGACTTTTTTTAGTGGGGGTTGTCCAAAATTTCCTCCAAAAGTTACATTGTTGTGACTTTTAATGGTGGTTTAGGAATTCTTAGTTAGGGGTTAGGGGTTAAGGGATTAGTGGCTTAGGGTTTAAGGGATCAACTCGTTAATGGGTTATGATTTATGAGTGTAGGCGTTAAGGGATTATGGATTGGGGGTTAACGGGATATTGAATTTAGTAGTAATGGTTGTGATAACGGGACCCATAATTCCCTTATCAAAACTATTGCGGGTTCATCTATGAATTTCTCTCATTTCCTTCTTTCTCGACCCCCTATGCCATGAAGTCCTAAGGCCCCTTCTCATTCTCTAATTCTAGGATTATAGATCTCGATAGACCATGCTCAAGCTTCTCACGTCTACCCAATATCCATGCTACCTTTATGTCCTCTTGCCCCATTACATAAACCAAAATATCCCCCTTCCCCAAAATTCATGAGAATTGAACATTTGGAGGTTGTCATCTAACAACCACTTCTAAAAGTTTAATTCTAATGACTTTGGGGAGGTGGGAGGTGTTGTCCAAAATTTCCTCCAAAAGTTACATTGTTGCAATTGTTAAGGGGGTTGTCAAACAACCTCCCTTAAAAGTAACAAGAATTGATTTTTTGGAGGTGGTTTTGGGCACCCCCAAAAACAAAAATTCATGAGAATTGAACTTTAAGAGGGGGTTGTTAAATGACCTCCTCCAAAATTTCAATTCTCATGAATTTAGGGGGGTTATCAAAAAAATGCCATGAAAAATGTATTTTGGGGCAGTGATTCAAATAACCCCCTTCCCCCCCGCCCCCCCCCCCCCGCTAACCATTCGACAAAAATTCATGAGAAAACACTGTTAGAGGTGGTTGTTAGAAACCCTTGACCACAAAAAACAGCAATGTTCGTGACTTTAGGGAGGGTTTAAAAAATGCCATGAAAAATATATTTAGTAGATGATCTGAAATGGTCCAAAATGATTTGGGTTGATCCAAATGGGATCCAAAAAGGCAAAAAAGAATCAAAGTCATTGGATTCGAGCGAAACCCATTCCATCGCGTAGATCTCAAAAAAACGATTTCAACACAATTTTAACAGGTGAAAACCAACTCGATATGCAGAATTTATTCAAGGTCAAAGTTTTGGTAAAAGAAGGTCAAAGTCAAAGTCAATGGTCAAATCATGGTTCCGAGTAGTCAAGGGTCAAGCTTCTGACCACCACATGGCATTAAAAGAGAGTGACAAGTGACAGATTATGATTGGAGCAAGCGAACTAATAAAATGTTGACAAGTCGCACTTTCTAGTTGGTTGAATATAAACCAATCCCAAGACTATATAGATGGCCTTTTATGATTGGTAAAAATTATTAGTAAGAAACAAACAAACCAAACGAATTTGATCCCAAAACCTCCGCTCTCCAAATATCACATCTTACAAAATGAGCTAATGTTGGCTGTTCTTATAAATTCCCGCCGCATATATTTGAAGTGGTAATGTTTGTTATTAAACCCAAAAAAAGTTCCAGGCACTCACCATACCTCGGCCAACGATATTGTTATGTATCCACTCCGCCATATTTATTTGTGTTGTCACCAAACTAACGTAAATTCCACCAAGTTAATGTATAACAGACGTTGTACATGGTGTTAAAATGGCATCGAAATATTTTAAATATAACTTACGTTATATGGTGTTCTTTTAAGTGCCAAGGTAATATATGATTTGTAGGGATAAGGTTAAAGGACATCGTGGTATATATTTAACGTGGCACATGATGTAATTATTGTGGGATAAATTTAACGTATGGTGGATATGTAATATGTAGGATATGGTTATACACCACATCATATATAAAATAGTATTTTGTTATATATTAAGTACCATATCACAACGCACTTGAGGGGAGGTCGAGATTTGACCTCCAACCTCTCCCAAATCATTAAAAAAGTTCAACCAATGTGCCAACGAAGGCATAAAATTATTTGTATGCAACAGAAGTATTATTGTGCATAGAGCAAAGGTGACATAGCAAAACTTTAGAGGCTCAATCTGGGAGTTCTAGGAGGTCTTTTTGAGAGATGAAAGTTGCATTTGGCTCCTGAGTTTGTGCAAAACACATAAAGACTAGTCAGGAGTTACTTTGGTGTAAAATTTATGTACTTTATTGGCTTTGATTGATTAATAAAAGACCTCCCCATTGAATATCGAGCCCAAAGCTATAGCCTTTGAGATAGTCGACCTCCATTATCAACTTGATAGTGTCATTTTCTTTAATGTGTTTGGTTTTTACTCTTTATTTACTGCTACTTCCCTTTCAAGTTTCCTATGTCAGTTAAATTGAGCTTTGTTCAATGGTGATTTTAAATACATTCAAACACTTTTCAAAAGTTATTGAACCAAGTATCAATTTCGATCATGATTCAGATCAAGTGGTATCAGAGAAGTTATTGATAGCTTGGTTTAGGTGTGTATGATCACAAGGTGAAGAAGCATTTGTGAAAGTGAATATGGCTGAAATTTTGTGGCAATAAAGGCTACAAGAGTTGGAGGACGTTAAGCCCATTCTTCAACTGCAAAATGCAAAGCTCAAGAAACTTCTCAAAGTCACCAATGACAAGAAGCGAACATCGCTTCTTGAGCTGCAAAAGCCAAGAAAGAGTAAGTTGGACAAAATTTTGATATACCTCTTGTAAGCAGAAATGACAAGATGTGTGTACATTCATAGAATACGTCATATGTCCCAACAACTAAAGATTAAGTTCGGGGTACTTCCTATGCATTAGCCATGCAAGAAGATCGACAAGAATCTTCGTCTCGTAGTAAATTGTGCGAGATATCAGGTGGAACAATGAACACATAATCTTCATGAAATGCATGTGTTAGGGATGATCATCTAAGGTGTAATAAAGTTAATTGTTCTAACATTCCTTTTGATTTTAGAAAGATTGGAGAAGTGAAAATTTTATGGCATAGAAAACTATGGACTTTTTATGGGTTATATAACCACTGTGTTGCCAAGTGCTAGAAGAGAAGAGCATTGTCTGGGAAGACGATGACCATTAGGAAGGAGGAAAATTATGAAGAAATTATTCCAAGTTTTCATGACGAGAAGAAAGAATATGAAATGATATTTCTCATACTGCGAGAAAGATGGCCATGACAGGCAACAACGTTGGAGTCTACACCCTAAACAGAAGCCTAAGCAATTCCAATATTGGAAAAGGAAGCGAAAGGGTAAGCAAGAATTGGATCGAACAACACAATAGAATCATGGACCTGAGTCCAAACATCAGACTCATATTTTGTCAGTGGGGAGAAACACTGAAAGTTTCCATCTCATGTCTCCAAAGTGAGCAAAAAATCTAATCTGAAGCAGATAGATATGACCATGTTATGCTTCAAGGAACAATAAAACTATGACATGAGGTGTTTTTGTGCAGACCCGGCAAGAAGGATAAACACATTTGTTTGTTTACATCAGCATCTTTGTTTTTATTATCGCTATTGATGTGTTGTACCTGGGTTGTCGTGAAAGAAATGGAAACAGAAAGATGTGGAAGCATGCACATAGCTAACAATGTGTTTTCAGTTGTGATGGTGGTTTTACAACTAATTCTGATGAGACAGGTGCACATAAAAAAATGGTTTGCTGATACAGGATAGGTGGAGGAATGCTATCTTCATGTCAAAACCAAGTATAGTCTTTTGGTGGTCCAAATGGTCTTAGTGGGGAGGAATGATCCGAAATGAATAGAAATGATCTGGATTGATTCAAATGGGATCCAAAAAGGTAAAAAGATTCAAAGTCATCAGATTCAATCAAAACTAATTTCATTGCATAGAGCTCGAGAAAATAATTCCAACGCAATGTGAACAAGAAAAAACGTCTCCATATGCAGAAGTTATTCAAGCTCAAAATTCTAGTCAACGAAGGACAAAGTCAAACTCAAACTTGTCAAAGTAAAAGTAAAACTGGTCAAAGTCAATGATCGACTCATGGTTCCGAGAAGTCAAGGGTGAAGATTACGGCTTCCACATCGCATCAGTGTTGGCTCAATTAGGCTTGACCTAGCTTCAACTTGTACTTCACACCGACAAAACCCTCAGACACTGGTCCTTTCAGCGACGACCTGCAAATAGGTCAAAGTCTCACCTGAGGTGGCTATGGGAGGTTGTAGAACCAGGTATCTGAAACCTTGAGGGGCTGCATCTAGTGGCTCTTAACTTCACTTTTCTGTACTTTAATCACCCATCTAACATCCATAACAATACTACGTAGTGTATTCTAACTATAGACTTGTCACATTCATTTTAATATAAGCACATTACAGAAAAATTACAGTTGCGCTAACATACCAATTACTTGCAATTTATTCATAGAAACAGATAAACACAAATAATAGATACAAATACAAAGGACTTCGCCAAAACTGTTCTTCTTTATTAAGATAGATATTTTTGTACATACAATTTCTGAACCTGTGCACCCAACTGCAAGTGGTCTACACACTCAGTTGTAGACTCTTCCCAGGCCTCTGTGCACTCAGCTGTGAAGCTTTTTCCTAAGACCCAAAACATAGAACAAAAGACTCAATCACTTTTTCTCTCTCTATGATGTCATCTTCTTATATGATGATCTTCAACAAAGCATTACATGTCCTTAAATACATTACATTTCTACAAAAACCATTGTCCACATACCATGGTCTCAAAAAAACAATGAGATAAAACCCTGATACCTATTACAAAATGAGGGGCTTCAACCCACCCCAAAGTGCCTAAACACTTGCATGGTAAATAGAAGTTCACGTACTCCACACACTTCACTCCTCAAAATGCGAAGTCTTTGACCAAAACTAGACCAAGTTGGCTCATACCCAACAAGCCCCCAACACTCACATGTGACTCATCCTGAGTCACTCAGCTATGATGCCCTTAATCTTTGTTTTGATTCCATTGCAGATGACATTTTACTGCTGGACTATTTCGGCTACCTACTTTTCCTCTCGGTGCACTTCTTCCAACAATGCCTCTATGGTTGGTTTGACAGTATTCTGTAACATTTCTTTCTACCTCTCTCATAGCTCCCTGAGCCTTTCATCCACTACTTGCGAAATCTGGAGGGCCTCATCCTGCCACGGCTGAGTCCTCTCTGTCAAAATATTCTCTTTCCTCCGAAGGTCTTCAATCTATTTCTGGAGATTCTTCCCTTCATTGATTCAGGTGAGCCTCTACGAAGCTTTTAGGGTCTTTGCAGCTACCATGATCTATTCCTCCCACTTCTACTTTGCCTATAGCTCCTCTTAATCCTTTGAGTATTTGGATCCTCCTGCAGTGAGGTCCAATTCTGCATAGTCTCATCTAGTAACTTTCCATAATCTGCCACTATGTCGGAGATGCCTTTCACTGCAATTTTTAGATCCCTCTCCCTTTGCTCATGTACATTTGGTGGCATGACTGGATGCAACCTTATTTGTAGCTCAGAAATATTCACTTCATATTCAAACTTTAATTTTGTGAGCTTATTCTTCGACTCCTTTATCGCCAGGCTGATCTTCACGACCTTCTATGCTGGCAGTTCTTCTTCTCAGAACTTTGCATCCGGAACCTCATTATAAGTTTTTGCAATGGCTTCCTCTAGCTGCTCCTATTGCTGGCATGCTTCCTCCCTATCTATGATCAATTGATCGAGCTCCTTTTTCAGTGAAGCTTTGTCCTTTTCCACATGAATTCTTAATAATGAAGTGTGTTAATCTCACTCCTTCAGTCCATCCCTAATACTTTGATGGAACTCGTGTAATAGTTGAGTTGGAAGTGCAAAGATGTTGATGTTAACATGGTACCACCATCTTCCTCACTCACTTTCCTCGGTGGATTCAAACTGTAACGCTCCACTTTGTATCTACAAAATCCTCAATCCAATTGTCGGTTCTATATGTCATTCTCGCTGCAGTACTTGACCTATCTATGCTGGTTGTTTGACTATCTACACTAGTACCTTTAACTCCGCCATTCCTTACTCCGCATTTGTCGAGATCATTTTCTAGTGATCATCGACCTTGTTCCTGGTCTCTGTTGTTACTTCTTGGACCTTTTCACCCATCTCGTTGATGTCCACCTCAGTGAGGACAAGTGGTATCGCGCCCTTAGATTTTTTTACCTTCTGTTTCTTCTATGCACCCAACGTAGTTACTGTAGGTACCCTATTTTTGATGATGAATGGTGATTCCTCTATTGGATCTACTTCGCTGAGAGGGTCCTAGATATCCTATTTTGTTTTTGGCTCTGTCTCTAGCTCTAGTTCCTTTGCTTCTTTTCCTTTGTTTATCCCACTTGGACTCGCATGTTGTGTGGTGCCCCCTGCTGCTTCAATGTCATTTATGGTTGGGGTCATCCATTCGGTTGACCATTGTTATATTATTGCGAGTTGGTCATGCTTAGTGACCAAATATGGGAGAGGGTTCCATGTCTTCATTGGATCCTTTCGAGCCTTGATGTATACTTTGTGAAAATATGCCTTGAATGTTGCGATACTACTCATACAAGCTAGGTGATAACTTGGGATATTGATTCACCATTATGAGCAAATCCATGTCCAATAGGACGAAGAAAATTGTGTTTTCCTTGGTATGCCACAGTGAGCCATACTGCACGGCTTCACAGACATCTATTTTGACAGGTGGAAATTGTGAGTCCTCCGACTACATCCATGCTAACAGTGTGATGATGAGAATCAACCAGCCAGGGCTTCCATGAATCCTGCTAGCCCTTTCTCTGCAAATCCTTGAGCAATTTCTTCAAAGCTTCTCTCATACATACACTTGACTCACTCATGATTACCTTATATCTTGTTCATTTAATGTAGGTATGGTTCTAGATCCAACCAGTTGTGTTTCATAAATGCATTTCTCCCGCACCTTTTAACAGAAAATTCCTTCTAATGACAAATTTTTCTTTCCAACTGTCATATTTTTGTGATTATCTTCGAAAATTGCGTAGTAATCTATCCTCCTTTGCGGTTCTTGCAGATTTCAATGTACTTTTGAATATCGTGCAGTAAACCTCCTTCAGTGCAGTTCTTGATGACTTTTCCAAACCCCTAAATATCGTGCAGTAAACTTCTTCGGCAAAGCTCCCTTCTATAGAGTAGTTTATAGTCTATTGCCCACTTTCAACTACAGGTGGCACTAAGACTCTTCTCCTTTTGTCTTTCAGTGTGAAGCTCTAGGGATAGTGTCATCCTTGTATACCTTCAACCTTCTACCATTCACTTGTCCAAGAGTCACCTTACCGATTAACTTCGTGAGCTGAACTATGCTACCCTTAGAGACATGTTGATGATATATTGTCCTAACCAATGTGTCTTAAATTTTCCTGGGAACTTCTAGAATTTTCTATCATACAGTACAAGATCACCTTCCTAGAATGTCTTTTGCTTCATGTGCCTATCATGCCAAGATTTCTCCCTTGATTTTTGTACTTCCTAATGAAAACCTGTTATAAAACTGTTGTCTTCCAAAGCAAGAAATTGTGCCATCTTCTCCTCCATTATATCAGAATATTCCATGCTTTGAAGCCTATAATTCTTAAACTAAGAACAAGTTACTCCATAGGCATGATTGCTTCTTGTCCATATACCAACCTAAAAGGTTTCTGGCCTGTCAATTTCTTGCATGTTGTCCTATATGCCCACAACATAGCTCGAATCCTTAGATCCTAGTCATTTCTATTTACATTGCACACTTTTGTGAGTGCATTCTCTAAAATTGTATTGGAAGCTTTGATGCTCCCATTCGCTTGAGGATGATATGGGTTACTTTTCTGATAGTGTACTTGAAACACTTCAGTTAGCGCATTAATAGTCTGATTCAAGAACTGTGAGACTCGGTCACTCATTAATATCTTTGGACACCTAAATTTGGATAGAATGTATTAAAAAATGAACTTTGCAGTGTTATCTATGCTGCAATCCTTCACTGGCTCTACTTCAGCCTACCTCTTCAAATAATCAGGCCCGTGATTATGTATCTTGAGCTAGTCTTCTTTCCTAGTGGGTTAATAGGTCAAACAAAGTCAATAACCCATTTATCAAGTGCTCGCAACATCACCTGTGGATTTAATGGCATTTTGTCTCTTCTAGATGGCCTTCCTTTTCTTTGACATATATCACACGCTCGACAAAACTCTTTTTCATCCTTATGTATTGTGGGCCACCATAACCTAGCTCTTAATATTTTCTACATAGTGCTCTTTCCTGCATAATCTCCACCTGCAAATCCTCCATGAGCTTCTACTAGAATACTCTGATTTTCATGTTCTAGAACATATGTTCGTGATATTTCATCCGGTTCCATTTTGTACAAGTGCCCTGCAATCATCGTGAAATCAACTACATTTAACACCAACTCCTTCTTCTGTTGTGTAGTGTACTCCGTGGGCGCCATTACTATGGCCAAAAACTGAATAATATCTGTGAAGTGATCATCGACGATCGTTATTGTGAACAACTACACATCGGGCAAATTATCTGCGATACTAGTGGGTTCTTCTCCTATCTCCAATCTCGAAAAATGATTAAGCCCGACATTCAATCTTCCTGGTTTGTGTACAACCTCAAAATCATACTCCTGGAAAAACAACAATCATCAACATAGTTTTGCTCCTAAAACAAGTTGATTAATCAAGTATTCCAACATGGATTGATCAGTGAACATCTTGAAATGTGCTCCCAACAAATAGTGTCTGAACTTCTATAATGCATAAACCATAGCTAGCCCATCTCTTTCTGTTGTAGTATAATTATTTTCCCCATTGGACAATTTTATTCTTGCAAAAGCTATGGGGTGATCAAGTTCGCCTGCTCCTGATTGTGCCAACACTATACCTAGCGCTATGCAAGATGCATCTACATGTACATGAAATTATTTATTCTAGGCTGGAAAAACTAAGATCAGCGCAATTACCATCTTATCCTTCAGTATATCCAGATTCTTCTGACATTCTTTGTCCCATTTAAAACTAATATCTTTCTTCAATAACTTCTCCATTGGCGCAGTTATCTGCGCATACACCTTTATAAAATTCCTTTAATAGCCAGTGTATCCAAATGTCATGCGCAATTATCTCATTGTTTTTGGTGCCAAGAAGTTCATAATGACTTCTATCTCCGCGGGATCCACCAACAAACACTGTTTTCACACAATATTTCCTAATAGTATGCCATAAGGCACACACAATATACACTTCTTCAGTTTAGTGAAATCTGAAGGCTACATGTATCCAGCATAAGCCTTAAGCTCGCAATATTCTTCTTTAATAGCCCAAAGACTATCCAATCATCAAAGTAAACTTCCAAGATTTTGTGTATGTACTCCTTAAATGCTACGACTACAACTCTAGAAAATATGGTAGGCTCATTCTTCAAGCCAAAAGGTCTCACCATGTACTGAAATGAGCCCCACTCTCCTGCAAAAGTTTTCATATGTCTATCTTCTGGCACAATTCTAATTTAGTGGTAACACGAAAATCCATATACGAAATAATAGGCCTTGTGACCTCCTACATTGTCCAATACTTCATCTGTATATGGTGTATGGAAGGGGTCATGCACACATGCATCATTTAGTTTTCTCAAATCAACACAAATTATGATCTCTTCTTTAGTCTTCCTTTCATGAACTATCATCGAACTTACCCATTTAGACTCTTCGATAGGATAGATGATCCCTGCTGCTAGCATTTTCTCTAATTATTCCTTCACCTTTTCCTTCTATTTCAAATTCAACCTATACGGTCTTTGTTTCACAGGCTTCACGTTAGGTTTCAGAGGGATCCTCATAACTCCTAGGTCCCCTAATATGGCCTTCATTTCTGAAAAATTCGTATGGAATAGCTAGGTATTCATGTAGCACCTCTGTGATTTTACTAACTCTATATGTGTCCCAATAGTCTCCAATCATCACGAACTTTGAGTCTTCCTCTGTCCCAATATTCACTTTATGTGTTTTAACTGGTTGTGTTATACCCAGTATTTTTGGTTTTGGTCCAACAACTTCACGATGTACTTCCAATTCTGGTATATCAATATTGTGTGGATCTTCATCTTCTTTGGCAATGATAATATAACATTCCAATCCATTTTGTAACTACATAGCCCAATCATGCTGCCAAGTTAATGGAGCTTCATTCTTAAAAACCTTTGCTTTGATTACCTGAAGAGATGAGTCTATACACAGGCAATCATCTTCAAAACTGAATGTTAGTATGAACCCTTCAACCAAATCTATCTAGTTCACAGTTCCATGTCGTAGTTATGTTTCAAGATACCAATTCATAGGAATTGTTTCCAGTGTTTGGATAAACCCATGGACCCACTCTTGCTCTGGAATTTCTTTCCAACCATAAGTGAAATGACGAATATTCTCCCAGAGATCAACCTTACCAACATACTTTACCTTTATTTTTGTGTCTATTAAGCCAAACCCAATCCACATTAATCTTTGACACTGCTGCCAATATACTATATTTCTTTTATGAGTACCCCACCATCTAGCAGGTGTAGCCTGCAGGGTGTTGAGCTATGGAAAAGGTATGAGTTTGACATATGTTTCCTTATCTTTTTCCTTAATCATATCTCCTTTATATTCTAAGATGGTAATATATCAAAGAATTATAGCAAAAGCTTGGGAGTTATTGATTATTGCCATTTAGTTAATTATTGTCTTTTCTCATGCAGGAAAGAGAAGAAATGGAAAATTACCATTCCAAAGGAAAAGACAAAATAGAGTAATTGTTGTTCCTTCACCAGGAAGCCGTATCCAGACAAGCAGGTCAAGTTTGGAGCGCGAAGTTAAGGATAAGAACATAAAAGATCACAGCATCAACGCAAAAGACAAAGAGTTGACTGTAGTTAGAAGATTGAGCGGATCCCTCAGGATCTCTTCATCTTGAGGGATCGTTTTTTCAAAGTCTATCTATTATTCCTGTTTTATCTGCCTAGCCATTATAAAAGGGACATCGTTTGTAAAGATTCATCATGTATCATCATTATTCAAAACTTACTATTGTATTTTCACTTTGATCATCGACTCTCGTTGATTAAAACAGAGAATGATTCGTTGTAACCATTTTTGCATATGATTAATACATAATCCTGCTTTTGCTCCTTCTTCTATACTGAAATAGTCTGGTGGAACTTCACTAGTAGCTAAGGGCCCGACCCTGGTGGATCCAGTTGCTATTTTGTACCATTCCTTTACATTCGCAGTTGTGTGATGGTTTGGCTTGATCTTCGTTTGTTGGAATCGTATTACTTTAATGTTCCTTGTTTCAAGAATTTATGAATTGCTTCATTATATATGTTGTAACTGATTTGTGTTTCCATTACTTCTCATCATAATAAGATTATTATTCTCTGCAACGATATTGTTATGCTATTCATCTTAATTACAGAGCTTCACTGCTCATTCCAGTAAACTAACTTTGATGTTCATTACAGTTTCATAAGTTCTACTGTTCATTTATACTAAATAGCATTGTTGTTCATTTCCTTTCTGCAAGAATTTGGTTTTGCCTTTCAACATTGTTACAGTTAGCATAGTTATCCCATTTCTATCAACAACATTATTGATTTAATTCATTATCATTTGGTGTGGAGTGTGAGATCAACAACTGTAAAGAACATCTGCTATTACTGTCAGATTTCTCACATTGAGGATCTTATTTACATTTGATTTCATTTACATCAGTTAAAAGAGGAAAGAGTTATTGCTACTGCATCCTTGACTAATAATTGTTGTTAATTTCCTGAGTGAATGATTTAGTTTCAGAGCATTGAGTTTCTTTTAATTGCAAGTAGGTTTTATTTCAAGCATCCATTTACTCTTGTATTTGAAAGCACTGTACTGCAATTTAGAAACATTACTCTTGGATAAAATTGCCATCACATACTATGTACACTCTTGAAATAGAAAATATTACCTGGATTGATAATTAATGTAGGATAAATAGGAGTTAAAAAAACACCTTTTATCACTCAACATTTTGGTGCCGTTGCCGGGGAGAGTGTGGCCATTTTTTCTTTCAAATAGTAGTGTGCATCTGAAGAGTGCCTACTAGGAGAGAATTGGTCGATCAACCTTCATAGAAAATATTATTAAGCAAGCTGAATCTCAGCCATCAATGAGCCCTAGAAAAGTTGCTACTAGACAACCTACTAGCTCCCGTTAGGCCACAGGCTCACCATATGTAGCCTTTGCTGAGGTGCACAGCAAAATAGAAGAGACTGAGCAAGATTTTCAAGAAATTGAGAATTCTCACCAAATTTCTTTACAAGAAGGGAATTCTAGTAATCTTCGCAAAGGAGGAGGAGAAACAGGGGAAACACAAGAGCCAAGATCCCCTCTCGAAATAGTTCAAACACTTAGTAGCCCAGATAATGGGAGTGTTGTCAAGATCATCCAAAACAAAGCAAAAGAACCTGAAGAGCCAAGATCCCCCCAGATAGTAGTTTAGCAAGGAACACTCATTATCCCAAACCAAGGAAGTGTTGTTAAGCTCATTCCTACTCCTTCTAGTTAGCCTAAGAATAACTTCCTAGAAATCCCAGAAAGATATTGGCACATATTTGATCAAATGGGCCAGAACCAACAAACACCTCAAACCTCCACACTGCAATATCCCATTGTGGAAACTGCAGTTAATGCACCTATGAAGGCCATTCCTCTCTAGAATATTCCTACATTCCATGGCCTAACATCAGAGGATCCAAATGCATTTCTGTTCGAGTTCGATGTATTATGCCGGTGATAAGATTGTACCACCAATCCCCAAAAACTAAAATTATTTCCCTCCACATTAAAAGGAGCAGCTTTACGATGGTTTATGGGGTTAGGTGGAGGTGTTATAAATGACTAGGATCAGATGAAAACTGCTTTTCTAAAGAAATATCAATATTACTGTAGAAAAAGAGAATTAAAGGATGAAATATTTCAAATGACAGCAAGACCTAGTGAAACACTGGAGGAATATGTAAAACGCTTTCAATACAATATTGAGGGATCTCCTTATGCATCGTTAACCTTGCCTAACAATGTGTTAAAAACTACATTAACTAAGGGGATGAAAGAACAATGGGTTGAAACATTAAACATTATGGGCAAAGGTGAAATATATCAGGAAAATTTTGCTGACATCATTGATTTGTGTATCAGGAGTTCAAGAGGCAGCATAAGACTGAAGCCAGTAGAATGTGACATGATCACAAGGGATAACAAGATCTCTGATGGAGGCATAACCTGCGCAGAAATCGGCAATCTACTAGAATATTTCAAAATTGATATTCTAGGGACTCTGACAACGTAGCTTGACATTATGCAAGCTAAACAAAAGCAAGTAGAAGCAGAACAAAATTTGGCGATATTATGCCCTAGATGCAGAAAGAAACATAGCCACAAAGAGTGTCCGCTAGATACAGTCCAAGTCTGCGCCATCTATACAAAAGATCACTCCACAGAAAGCTTCCCCTCACTCCCAGGATTGAAAGTAGTCTAAAAAGAAGCAAAAGAAGAAACAGAATCGGTTTACCTACTAAATCAGCGCCGCCAGTGGCAGCCACAACAAATAGGAATACTCGTTGATCCATCCTCTTCTTTTCAGTCTCCTCAGTATAATGCTCAGCAATATAATGGAATGTGGCAGAATCAGCCTCCTTTTCCTAGCTGGTCATAGTAGCCATTCCCCATACCACCATGGCCAAATCAAACAAATCAAACCAAATGGCCAAACTTTCCTTACTGTCCACCATTTTGATAAAATAATGCATATTCAACACAATGGTCACCTTCCACCTCGCAAAGTAAAACCTGGCAGTCGAACTGGCAAAGACCTATGAATCAGCCAGCTGGAATGATTCCTCTCCCTCAACCTACACTACCAGCACCTTATGCATTGCAACAAAATCCCTAGACCAACTTAAGACCGCAACTCCAAGCCCAACCCAACCTGAACCCCAACAATAGACTGGTTCAATCTGTGCAAATAATTGAAGGATCAGAACTAGAAACCGAGTTACGGGAGTGCAACAACCTTCAATTAAGATTTGGGCGTATAATAGAATCAGAGAGAGATAAAAATGTTCAAGTTGAAAATTCGTTACCTTTGGAACAAACACTACAAGAAGATCATTTGTTAGACAAAAAACTCATGAACAAGCAACCACCTCCTCTCCACCATTCCCAGAACGAGTGATCATACCTCGCCCAATAGAACATCTTGACTTTGATCTTCTAGGAGAACTAAAAAAAAATTGTATAAAAATTCCACTCCTCCAGGCTATCCAAGACATCCCAATTTACACAAAAACCATCATATAATTATGTATAAAAAATCCAAAGAGGAAAATAACAACTAATCCATCTATCCAAGAAGTCGGTACCCTATCTGACTTACTATTAGGAAGAGAAGCACCTATAAAATATGAGGACCCAGGGAATCCTATAGTCATGGTGCAAATCAATGGATGCTCCTTCTTAAACGCCTTAGTTGATTTAGGAGCTACAATCAATATTCTAACAACCACCACTTGTTAAAATCTTGGCATTACATCATTAGATCCAACCACAACCTTATTGGAGTTAGCTAACCAATCGGTAGTTAGACCAGAACGCACATTACATGATGTAATGGTATCTGTAGACTCCTCGGAGTACCCTGCAGACTTCCTGATTATCAATCCTAAAAACCGATTGGATTGACGTCCCTTAATTTTAGGTAGACCTTGGCTGGAAACTACTGATGCTTACATTGGCTGTTGACAAGGTAGCATGACGATAGCAAGAGCAAGCAATGTAAAGAATTTAGCCTTATACCCTCCAGCCCAGCCAAGCTTAACAATAATCAAAACAAAAAAACAACCTGTATCATACCTAACTGAAAACATTAGATCACCACTAACCATAGAAGATGCACTGGAATTTAAAGACCAAACATAGGAAAACATCATTAACAACTTCATTAACCTACCATAAAACATATCCCATCTACCATGTCACATGATCGAGGCAACATTTGATAATGAAATAGAAGAAGATCCCCTAAAAGATACTCATGATCAATCAATACCAACCACCTCTGTTTACAACAACAAAACTATAGAAATTGAGCTAGGAAAAACTTTTAACATTAACAAAAACATAACTGCTGAACAAGAAGAAAAGCTGGTCAACTACTGAGAAAATATAAGGAAGCTTTTGAATGGGATTACCCAGACATGAAAGGAATTGATCCCCAGTTGTGTACGCACCACATCTATACAGAAAAGGATGCTAGACCTTTTTGCCAACCCCAACAGAGATTAAACCCTCATCTTAAGGATATTGTGAAAGATGAATTGCAAAAACTTTTAGATGTAAACTTTATTTACCCAATATTTGACAGCAAGTGGGTCTCTCCATTAGTAGTGGTGCCAAAGAAGAATGGAAAGTGGCGGATATGTGTAGACTACAAAGAATTGAAAAAAGCAACCCAGAAAGACCACTTCCCCCTTCCATTCATTGACCTGGTATTAGACACATTAGCAGGAAAGAAATTCTTTTCTTTCATAGATGGCTTCATTGGATACAATCAAATTTAGACTGCCCCTGAAGATCAAGATAAAACTACTTTTACCTATCCTTGGGGAACATTTGTTTACAGGGTCTTACCCTTTGGGCTATGCAATGCCCCTGCCACATTTCAGAGGGTTTTACTCAGCATTTTTTCAAATTTAGTAAATGAAGGGCTCGAAGTATATATGGATGACTTCACACCTTATGGGGATGACTTTGAGCCAGCATTACAAACATTAGAAAAAGTGCTACAAAGATGCATTGCCACAAGCTTTGTTTGAGCCATGAAAAGGGTCATATGATGATGACCGAGGGACTCATATTAGGTCATTATATCTCAGCAGCTAGAATACAGGCAGATTCGGCTAAAATTCAGATAATTTTGTTAATACCTACTCCTACAACACAAACAGAGGTACACAGTTTTCTAGGATTTTCTGGTTATTATAGAAGATTCATAAAGAATTTTTCTCAAATTGTTGCACCTTTATATGCACTAACAGGGAATATTGATTTTATTTGGACAGATAAGTGTGACTGTGCTTTTGAGGATCTAAAAAAGCTTGTGTCAACAGCCCCAGTGCTAAAGGGCCCAAATTGGGATTTGTCATTCCAAATTTCATCTGATGCTTCAGACACAGCAATCGGAGTAGTTCTTGGGCAGGAAGAAGAGAAAAATCCATATGCAATTTATTATATTAGCAAAAATCTATCTCCTGTTGAATTAAACTATACTATGATTGAAAAAGAATTTTTAGCTGTAATATATGTTGTAAATAAATTTAGACATTATATAATTGAGTATCTTGTAGTTTTATATACAGGCCACTCTGCCATAAAATATTTAGCAAATAAACCTATTACAAATGGAAGAGTGACAAGATGGTTTATTCTCTTGCAGGAATTTGATATCACAATTAAGGATCGGCCTGGAAAAGAGAATCCTGTAGTTGATTTTCTCTCACGAATGCCAAAGCCAGCAGATGCAACAGCAGTCGAAGATCAATTTCCGAATAAACATTTGTTTGTTGTTACTGTCAGAACACCATGGTATGCCGACGTTGCAAATTACTTAGCAGTAGGAAAATTACCCAAGCATCTAACGCTTAATGAACAAAAACAGATAGTGCAGCACAGTACCCGATTCTCTTGGATTGCGGGCTACTTATTTCATACAGGGGCAGATATGCACATCAGAAGATGCTTCTGAGAAGATGAAATATTTGACATTCTGAAAGCCTGCCACGATGGGCTGTGTGGTGGACATTTTGCAGACCGTAGGACCAGTCACAAAGTTTTATAAACAGACTATTACTAGCTCACTATCTTTAAAGATGCTAAAAAGTTTGTTCAAGCCTGTGATAGCTGCGAGAGGGTGGGACACCCTAGAAAATATAATGAGATGCCTTTAAACCTGCAGTTAGTAATCGAGCCATTTGAGCAATGGGCACTCAATTTTATTAGTCATATTAACCCATCATCAGATCAGAAAACATGCATACTGGTTGCAACAAAGTATGTTACTAAATAGGTTGAAGCAGAGGCTCTGCCAAGAGCTACAGATGATTTAGCAATACATTTTCTTTTCCAATTATTTGTGTGATATGGTCTCACGAGGGACATCATTACAGATGGAGGACCACAATTTGTAGGTAATAAGATTGCTGCAACATTAAAAAATTTCCATATTCTGCACAAAATTACAACTCCATACCACCCACAAGCAAATTTCCAAGTAGAAAGCACTAATAAGGTGATTGAGGCAATACTTACAAAAACAGTTGCATCACACAGACGTTACTGGGTTTTAAGATTGCCGAAATCCTTGTGGGCATACCACACAACATGGAGAAACACCATCGGGTATTCACCATATCAATTAGTATTCAGAAAAGAACCCATCTTCCCAATCGAATTCGAAAATCAAACATTAAGAACAGCGTAGGAGGTGGGTTTGAATTTAAATGAAGCCCATATAAATAGACTACAGCAAATCAATGAGTTAGATGAAATCAAGCTCTCATCTCTTCAACGCACTGCATTAATTCCACAGCAAAGAGAAAAATGGCACAACACCCTTATTAAAAAGAAAATCTTCCATGAAGGAGACGGGCACTCCTATACGATTCAAGGTTTCAGGATTTCCTCGGGAAACTCCAGACACGATGGCTTGGACCTTATGAAATACAAAAAGTGCATGACAATGGAACCATTACATTGACAACCATTGATGGATTGGACATTCTTTCAAAGTGAATGGTCATTGAGTGTGACTTTATCACAAACCACTTACCAGGAAATCCCTTTACCAACAACTATGAGAAGATTCCACTATGAAAATTCTTGCTGAGGAAGATAACCCCTCCTCAACATTAATTCACTAAGCAATTCCTTTGTTTTTGACTTTCGTATATAAACTTTTCTCTTTAATTTTGCTTGTATAAATTGTTTTTTACACAGATTTTAGTATTGTTCCATTTAAGGAACAACAGAGGTTTCTTTATTTAATTTTCGTGTTGTTCCTCTTAAGGAACAACAATATTGCATGCTCATATTTTTGTTATTCCTCTTAAGGAACAACATCTTTGCATGTTCATATATTTTTGTTGTTCCTCCTAAGGAACAATGGCCATTCCTCTTAAGGAACAGCCATTTGACGCTTTATTTTTGTTGTTCCTCTGAAGGAACATCATCCGTTCCTCTTAAGGAACAACACTTCTGCGTGCTTCTATTTTTGTTGTTCCTCTTAAGGAACAACACTTCTGCGAGTTTCTATTTTTGTTGTTCCTCTTAAGGAACAACTGTTGTTCCTCTCAAGGAACAACTGTTGTTCCTCTTAAGGAACAACAACCATTCCTCTTAAGGAACAAAAATTTTGCGAGTTTCTATTTTTGTTGTTCCTCTTAAGGAACAACACTTTCGTGTGTTTTTATTTTGTTGTTCTTCTTAAGGAACAGTGGTCGTTCCTCTTAAGGAACAACAACTCTGTGTGTTCATATTTTTTTGTTCCTCTTAAGGAACAGTAATCCGCGTATATTTTATATTTGTTGTTCCATTTAAGGAACAACTGTTGTTCCTCTTAAGGAACAACTGTTGTTCCTCTTAAGGAACAACAGCCGTTCCATTTAAGGAACAACAATATCACCTGCTTACATTTGTGTTGTTCCTCTTAAGGAACAGCTGTCGTTCCTTTTAAAGGAACAACAGTTTCGCTATTTTTTTACTTTCTGTCATTCCTTCTAAGGAACAACAGTTTCGATTTGGAGTGTTTTTAGGCTATTCCACCAAAGGATCAACACTTTATTTTTCATCTGTTTTACTTGTTGTTCTGCTTAAGGAACAGTTGTTGTTCCTCTTAAGGAACAACAGTTTCATGTGAAATTTTTGAGTGCATTTTTTTTTGCTATTCCTCTTAAAGAACATCACTTTTTTGAGAATTTTTGTGAATAATGTTTTAGTCTTCATGATCCTTTGAAAGAAAGAATACAAATTTATGTAAGGACACAAAAATTAGAGGTTACTGAAATAAGTAAATCAAAGAAAAATTATCATCTTTAATGAGATTGCTTTGTATTGATAAGAAAAAGGAAAGAACAAAACTATCTATATCACTTTGTTGTCTTTATTTTCACTAAAACCCAGCTTGATTGATTATTTTTTATCATGTTGGTTCTTCCCTAATCCTCATAATTCTCTTTGATTATTATTATTGAATAAGAATAAGGGCATATTTTTTTTCTATTGAGATGTTCAGACTTCTTCCACCATCCCTACTCTTAAGGAGTGTTGAGCCATCCTCTATATATAAATAGGAAGTGCTATATAAAAGAAAAGAAAAAGAAAGAAAAAATATATGTATTTGATTACTAACAATTATATGATTTGTCAGATGGAGGATAGGGGGTCTCATCAAGACCCAGCCTACCATGATCATAAGGGAGCAGTGAAGTGACATTTCCACTATGGCCACCACACCAGGGATATGATCCAATGGACACATCAGAAAAATAAAAGTCTTTGGAACAGGAGGTCTCATCACGAGCCAACCTGTCCACCTTTCACTCCTTGGTGAATGGCATTGTGACTCATCTGGTTACCAAGCCAGCACAATGGCCTCCATTCTGACATCAAAAAGAACTTTCCTAGGCATACATAAAGGATTATGGTCCCAAAGGGTGAAAAAACAACTTTGTCAAGGTTATAAACACCTGTGGGCAACAGAGCTCTGTTGATGGTATTGGCGTCATATTTTTCAACATCAATAGTAACTATAAACCCTTTTCTTATTTCTTTATCTTTATTTCAAAAGAGATTATGTTCCCAATTCCCTTTGAACCTTTTATGCATGAAATATCATTTAAAAAAGTCAATCATAACAATTTAAGTGGAATAATGACCGCATAAGCATTTTACCTACGTCAGATGTCCTTTTCCGTTTTTCGCATCACTCCATAGCATCTCCATATCTATTCATGATTTTCATCTTAAGCCTCGATTTTAGCAACTCAATACTTTTTGTGATCTTGTCATGAATATGTACACATTTCCCTTTTTATACTGTACGATTGTCGTCTAGTACGTTGCTCCTCCATTTCACTGGTCGAGGACGACCTATCATATTTCAGGGGGCGCGGGTGACTTCCAAAATACTCTTGCATACGTGTCAACCTTTTATTTGAATTTACTAGACTACATTAGATACCTTAATAGCAAGTTTTAACGGTATTGATGTTAAAAAAAAAAAGGGGGTGTTATCCGATATGCACAGTTTGTTGTTCCATTGTTATCTCTGTGTATTGTTGTGTAAAATAACAGTGTGCAGAACTTAGACGAAATGGGAGGACAATAAGTACGCAATGAGCCATAGGTACTAGCAGCGTCCAATGTTGCACGAGAAATTTTAGTAAGGGCTGGATGGATCGCATATTTTATACGACTAAGGCAACCCCATGAAACTGTAGCTATTGAATTTTTGCATAATTTACAGGATGATCATTCCATAGTAAGAGGAAGACGAATAACAGTGATGGATATAGTAATTGATAAGGTATCTGGACTACCAGTAGTCGGACCCATTTGGACACACAAAAAATTGAGACTTCAAGATGCCATGGCCACCTTTCGGGATGAGGGACAGAACCTGGTTGTCAAAGGAAAAGGAGTCCAACCTTCATCTCTGGGAGAACCATGGATGGAGCTAGCTGGATTAGTGCAGATCTACATTACATGTGATGGGAGAAAGGATGTGGTAAGACTATTCCAACTTAAATTACTAGCAGTACTAAAATAGAAATGTGTCATAAATTTCTTGCATATTTAAATTCTTTGCTGCATGATGCTGCTCAAAGCATAAAAAAATCCCACCATATAGATACTGTAGTGAGCCACCATTGTTTAATTCTATTGATAGTAAGTTATAGCCTTCCTTAGCAACAGACGAGTTGTGAAGAATTGGTGCTTTCTATAGATGGGGATTAGCCTTACCTGCCCCAAAAAGAAAAAGAACAATTGGCACAACAAGCAGACCACAAAAACGTAGACACCCTTCCAAATTAAGAACAAGCAGGGGAACATCTGAGAACCTCCAAGGCAGCAACATCCAACCCTTAGAATTACATAGCTCTGAAAATGAACAACCCTTATAGCTGGAAGGAAGAGACAACCAAGAATCAGAATTGGAGGAAGAAACAGAGCATACTAGTGAAGAAGAGAGGGAGGAAGCAGAACTTCCTTTAACCCCCAGTGCAAGTACACCAGAAAACCCATTATAGGAGGACGAATTGGCCCAGATTTTGGCCAATATGAGTGAATATATTCAACCCCAAAGTCCGCTTAACCTTAATATTGAAGCAAAGCAATCACAAGAAAACTTTTCCCACAACAAGGGTATATCAAAGAAATAAATGATGAAGTAAAAGCAGGAGCTGAAGGCACTCAAGAAGTGGTAGACCAAACTAGGGTTACCTCTCCAGAGGAACCTAGTCAAGACAATGCAAACACAGAAGATATGCTCCAAACAGAAGGAATGGAAACTAGCCAGGGCAAAGGCATAGCCCTTGAAGAGCAAAATCCAACTGAACAGCCGAGTCCAGTAAGAATAGAAACAGTTAGGGAAATAGTTATTCCTCTCAAAAAGAAGAAGAGCCAAATTAAGAAGTTGTTAAAGGAATAGCAAAAGCTACAAAATTTAGTGAAACAACTCAGATAAAAGATAAGGGCACTAAAAAGGGGGAAAATCTCAAGAAGAACCCCAAAAACAGTAAATACAGCTACTCAAACTGAACTCCATGATACAAGGGCCACGGAGACTCAAACCGAGCCCATACTCATTCAAAACGATAAGGAACAACATGCAGTGTAGACCTCACACATTCCATTCCATCATAAAGGGACGCAGACTATAGGAACTCAGTATTGTAATAAGAGTACCTAGATAGATCTTCAACCCAAAGATGTTTTGATAGGAAACAACCCTGGTATAACAAAACTCCAAGAGGACCTAGCACAGGCTCAACTGACTATAGAGAAGCTTGAAGGAGAGATGGTTCCTCAGCAGAAATACCAAGAATTATAGCAACAATTAAGGGACATCAATGCATAAAAAAACGAAGCCTTCAATAAATATCAGAGGGCAGAAGAAAGAGTTGAAGAGGTAAAGATCAGACTGAAAACAGTCATGAGTTAAATGGATACTCTCTATTCCTTGTATATAGATGTTTTAGCATGCAAGTCCCCTGCCAAAAACTATGCTTTATTTTTGCTGGAAAGGTATTTACAGTTAAACATTAAGGCTGTTAGGGCATGGAAATCTATAGAATTAAGAACTGTTGAGGATTTTATAAACTGCTGTAAACACCATGGAGTAAAAGTTCAATGATTACTCTGTGAGTTTTGTTTACATAATTTTGTATTGGAAGAAGAAATGGAGAAGAATCCCAGTCCTTTTGTGGGTGATATACAGTTTCAAGCATTCATTTCATTTGCTGTTAACCAATTGAAGTGGCTCAAAGCCCATAACACTTTTAAGAGGCAAGAAAATGGGTTATACTTTCGGGTCAGGAGTGAACCGAAAATCCCATTACAACTGTTGGCTAAACATAAAAGTCTAATGCAAAAGGAGGGAGTAATCTAGACCTTGGGACCCATCCATAAAGGAATTGTCCAGCAAGGAATAGAATATTTCCTCTCTATCAAAGACAATTCCTTGGCAGCAGCTAAATTCAAATGGAAGATTTCCAATCGGAATATTCAGTACAGAGAGCCATTCAACTACAAAAACTTTAAATTAGTTGTAGATCGCCTGGTTACCTATAGTAACCTCATTTTGAGGGAAGGCTCGCATTGGCTAGGTTGTAGGTTTTGAAGCCCTATTATCTGGTATCCTGCAAAAGGGTATAAAGCCATATATGAATTGCCTAAAGGGCATACGGGGCCCATCTTTGAAGTTTTAGCTAAAAATCATGGTTTTAGACCACTTCATGACAATCCCTCTCCAGCCTATTCTTTGACTGCTTTGCATGCAAATTACATGGTTTTCATGAGGGCATTAAAAAGGGAAAGCAGGGGAGTGTGTTGAGCTATGGAAAAGGTATGAATTTCACATCTATTTCTTTGTCTTTTTCCTTAAGCATATCTCTTTTATATTCTAAGATGGTAATATATCAAAGAATTATAGTGAAAACTAGGGAGTTATTGATTATTTCCATTTAGTTAATTATTGTCTTTTCTCATGCAGGAAAGAGAACAAATGGAAAATTACCATTCCCGAGGAAAAGACAAAACAAAGTAACTATTGTTCCTTCACCAGGAAGCCATATCCAGACAAGCAGGTCAAGATTGGAGTGTGCAGTTAAGGATAAGAATGGAAAAGATCACAACATCAGTGCAAAAGACAAAGAGTTGACTGGAGTTAGAAGATTGAGCAGATCCCTCAAGATCTCTTGATCCTGAGGGATCGTTGTTTCAAAGTCTATATGTTGTTCATGCTTTATCCGCGTGGCCATTATAAAAGGGACAGCACTTGTAAAGATTCATCATGCATCATCATTATTCAGAAATTACTATTGTATTTTCACTTTGATCATCAACTCTCATTGATTAAAACAAAGTATGATTCGCTGTAACCATTTTTGCATATGATTAATATATAATCCGGTTGCTGTTCCTTCTTCTATATTGAAGTAGTCTGGCGGTGCTTCACTAGTGGCTAAGGGCTCGGCCTTGGTGGATCCACTTGCTATTTTGTACCATTTCTTTACATTCACAATTGTGTGATGGTTTGGTTTGATCTTCGTTTATTGGAATCACATTACTTTACTGTTCCTTGTTTCGAGAATTTATGAATTGTTCCATTATGTATGTTGTAACTGAATTGTGTTGTCGTTTCTTCCCATCATAATAAGATTATTATTCTCTGCAACTATATTGTTATGTTGTTCATCTTAATTACAGAGCTTCGTTGTTCATTCCAGTAAACTAACTTTGTTGTTCATTACAGTTTCATAAGTTCTGCTATTTATTTCTACTAAATAGCATTGTTGTTCATTTCCTTTCTGCAAGAATTTGGTTTTGCCTTTCAGGATTGTTACAGTTAGCATAGTTATCCCATTTCTATCAACAACATTATTGATTTAACTCATTGTCATTTGGTGTGGAGTGTGAGATTAACAACTGTAAATAACATTGGCTATTACTGTCAGAGTTCTTAGCTTGAGGATCTTATTTATGTTTGATTTCATTTACATCATTTAAAAGAGGAAAGAGTTATTGCTAGTGCATCCTTGACTGATAATTGTTGTTAATTTTCTGAGTGAATGATTTAGTTTCAGAGCATTGAGTTTCTTCTAATTGCAAGTAGGTTTTATTTCGAGCATCTATTTACTCTTGTATTTGAAAGCATTGTACTGCAATTTAGAAATATTACTCTTGGATAAAATTGCCACCACATACTGTGTACACTCTTGAAATAGAAAATCTTACATGGATTGATAATTAATGTAGGATAAATAGGAGTTAAATGTTGAAAATGCAACAAGATGATGGAGCTTAGTGAAAAGAAGTCACCTTCACTAAGTGGGCCTGCAGGCTATTTTTGGCGCAAGTCTATTTTTAGACTATGTCTATTTTTAGACATATGGGCGGAGTCTATTTTTAGACTGCTAGTCAAAAAATAGAACAATCGAATATTATTAGCTCTTAATAATATTTGAACTATAAACATTATCTTATCCTCTTGCAGCGCTTCAATTCAAGCTACGGATGTGGCACATGCAACTGCCAGAAGGAAATACTCTTTTCCTATGCGTTAGTTGAGCTGTTGCATGATGGACTTCAGTTAGAACTCAAGTGATTGAGTTTGGTGGAGTTGATTGAGGAGTTGATGGATTTGTGTTCAGTTTGACTTAGTTGAACTAGTTATATTTAGTCTAACTGACAAATACACTAGTGATGAGTGGTGTGAATT
>APFE031501215.1:379295-402000 GCA_000404065.3 Pinus taeda
ATATATATATATTCTTATTTATTAAGTACCATATCATAATGAACTGGCAAGGAGGTTGGGGCTTCAACCTAATTGTTGCCAAATAATTATAAAATTTCAATCAATGCACCAAGGAGGGAAAAATTGCATTTGTATGCAACATAAGTATTATTGCACAGAGAGTAGAGGCGACTTCACAGAACTTTGGAGGACCATTGTGGGCATTCTATGAGGTATTTTTGGGAGCCAAAAGTTGTGTTGGGTTCATGAGGTTGTGCAAAACACAAGAAGACCAATCATGAGTTACTTTGATGTAAAATTGATTTAATTTGTTGGATTTGATTGATTAATAAAAGGGCTTCCCCATTGAAGACCGGTCCCGAAGATGTAAGCTTTGAGATAACCAAACTTAATTATCAACTTGTCGATGTCATTTTATCTTTATGTGTTTGGTTGTTGCTCTTTATTTGCTACTATTTTTCTTTCAAGTTTCTTATGTCAATTAAATTGATATTTGTTTAGCAGTGATTTTAAATACATGTAAACACTTTTAAAAATTTAATGAACCAAGTGTCAATTTCGATCGTGATTCAGATCAAGCAGTATCAAAAGATTCAGTGCAAGTGCTACTAGAGTGGTTATTGATAGCTTGGTTTAAGTGTGCATGATCACTAGGTGAAGAAGCATTTGTGATAGTGAATATGGCTATAAGTTTGAAACAAGGAAGGTTGCAAGAGTTGGAGGATGTTAAGTGTCTCGAGCTGCAAAAGGTCAAGAAAGAACAAATTGGAGAAAATTATGCTATACCTTTTGTAATCAGAAATGGTAATATGTGTGTACATTCGTAGAATATTTCATACATCCAAACCAATCATGATTAAATTGGAGGTACCTCATATAAGCCAGCGATGAAAGAAGATCAACAAGAACTTTTGTCTAGAAGTAAGGCATGCAAGATGTAAAGTCAAATAATGAACACAAAATCTTCATGAAATGCATGTTCAAGGGGAAATCATCTAAGGTATAATAAAGTTAATGGTTCTAGCATTCATTTTGATTTTAGGAAGATTGGCGATGTGAAAATTTTATGGCATAGAAAATTGTGCACTTTTTGTGGGTTATCTAACCTTTGTGTTTCAAAGTGCTGGGAGAGAAGAGATTTGTATAGGAAGATGATGGTCATTTGGAAGGAGGCAAAGTATGAAGAAAGTATTCCAAGTTTTCCCAATGAGAAGAAATATCTAAAACAATATTTCTCGTGCTATAAGAAATATGGCTATGATAGAGAAAACTATTGGAAGTTACACCCTAAACATAATCTTAAGATGTTCCAAGATCAAAAAAGGAAGCGAAAGGGAAAGAAGGAAGTGGATCGAACAACACAATAGAATCATGGACTTAAGTCCAAACATGAGACTCATATTTTATCAGTGAGGAACAACAATGAAATTTTCTCGCTCATGTCTGCAAAAGTGAGCAAAACAACTAATCAAAAGTAAGAAAGCGAGATGGTGATAGAGGGTGGATATGGCCATGCTATGCCTCAAGAGACAACAACAATGTGACATCAGGGGTTTTCATGTAGACCTAGAAAGAAGGGTAAACATATTGGTTTGGTTACATTAGCATCTTTATTTTTATTATTTCTATTGAAGTGTTGTACAGGGGTTGTGGCAAAAGAAATGGAAACAGAAAGATGTGAAACATGCAGACAAATAACAATGGGTTTTCTGTTGTGATGGTGGTTTTACAACTAATTGTGATGAGACAAGTGCACATGACAAAATTGTTTAGTAATACAATACAGGTGGAGGAACATTGTCTTCATGTCAAAACTAAGTAAAGTCTTTTGGTGGTTTAAAAGGTCTTAGTGGGCAGGGATGATATGAAATAATCTGAAATGATCAAGATTTATTCAAATGGGATCGAGAAAGGCCAAAAATTCAAATTCATCGTATTCAAGTGAAACCAATTCCATCACACAGAGCTTCAAAAAACGATTCCAAAGCAATTTGAATGGGCAAAAACTGACTCCATATGCAGAATTTATTCAAGGTCAAAGTCAGAGTCAAGGTTCTGACAGCCATGTGGCATTAGAACAGAGTGACAAGTGGAAGATTATGATTGGAGTAGGTGAAGTAATGAAATGTTGATAAGTGACAGTTTCTAGTTGGTTGAATATGGACCAATCCCAAGGAGACAAATGGCCTTTTATGGTTGGTCAAAAAGATTTTGAAATAACTAATATACTGGATGGGATTTAATCTTGAGACCTCAGCCCTACAAATACGACAACTTACCTAAGAGGCTAACATTTTGATTTTTTATCGATTGTCGACACATATATTTGAAGTGGTAATGTTTGTTATTAAACAAAACAAAAATAGTAGGAGCCCGCTAAGATTCGCAGCCCCTTCCATACCTTCACTAATGATATCATTATATATCCTATCCACCATATTTACTTGTGCTCTAACCAAACTACCATAACCTACGTCGAGTGAATGTATAACGCACGTGGCACATGGTGTTAAAAATGGCAGGCAAAATATTTTAAATATAACAGATGTTATATGGTGTGCATTTAAGTGCAAATGTAATATATGATTTGGAGAGGTCAACGTTAAAGGATATGGTGGTATATATTTAATGTGCCACATGATATACTTATGGTGGGATAATATTTAACGTATGGTGGATATGTAATATGTAGGGATATGGTGGGATATGGTTATACACCATATCATATATAAAGAATTTATTGTTATATATTAAGCACCATATCACATCAAACTGATGGGGAGGTAAGGATTTGACCCTTTTGACCTCCCCCAAATCATTATAAAGGGTCCACCAATTCATTAAGGATGGAAGAATGGTAATTTTATATACAAAAAGTATTATTGTGTAGAGACCAAAGGTGACATAACAAAACTTTGGAGGCTTATTGTGAGAGTTCTAGGAGGTTTTTTTGAGAGATGAAAGTTGCGTTGGGTTCCTGAGGTCGTGCAAGACACAACAAGACCAATCAAGATTTACTTTGATGTGAAATTGATATACTTTTTTGGCTTTTATTGATTAATAAAAAGTCCTCGCCAATAAAGACCAGGCCAAGAGATGTAGGCGTTGAGATAACTCACCTTTGCTATCAACTTGTTGGTGTGATTTTCTTTTATGTGTTTGGTTGTTGATCTTTATTTGTTGCTATTTATATTTAAAGTTTCTTATGTCAGTTAAATCAAACTTTGTTTAATGGTAAATTTAAAGACATGCAAACACTTTTAAAAAGTGAATGAACCAAGTATCAATTTTGATTGGGGTTCAGATTAGGGGAAGTCATTTAAACCCACCTTGAAAAAAATTCATAAGAAAACAATTTTACAAGTGTTTGTTAGAAACACCCCCCACCCCCAAAGTTCATTTTTCATGACTTTCTGTGGGGGTTCCAAACAACCACCATGAAAAATATATTTAGGGGCAATAATTTCAAAAGCCCCTCCAAAAGTCATGAGAAAACACTTTTAGAGATGGTTGTTAGAAAACCCCCAAAAGAGTCCAAATTTTCATGACTTTAATGTGGGTTTTCAAAAACCACACCTAAATCCCTAAGAACACTTTTAGAGGAAGTTTTGGAAAGATCGTCGCAATACAAGCTGCCCCTAAAGGCCAATACATGCCAAGTTCCAAGTGTTAGTGCATTCTAAGTGCCAATTATTCCTCTATTACTTCTCTACTAATTTGCAATAATTGATCTCAAATAACTTTAAGCTTAAACCATGCCAACACATGCCAAAGCATATGAAGGCATCTCAATGCATGTATTCATGCTAAGACTTGCAAAGTGCCAACACATGCCAAATAGTGTTACGCATGCTATGGAGTGGTAGGGCATGTCGAAGAGTGTTGAGGTGTGCTAGAGAGTTCTAATGCATACCAATGACTGTTAATGAATACTAGGGAAACACAAGGGAGCACTAGGTCAAACTGCATGGAAATGAATAAATATGAGGGTGTGCTAGGGAGTGTCAAATAGTGATAGACATGGCAAGGAGGGAGCAACATGGTATGTTAGGTAGTGGTAAGGCATGCTAAGAAATACCAAGGCATGTCAAGAAGTGCCAAAGTGTGCTAACCTGTGCCAAATAGTGCCAAGGCATGCCAAGACATGTCAATACTAAGGCATGCCAGGATGTGCAAGGTGCCAAGGTGTTCCAACATGTGTCAAGGAGTGTCAATGAAAGAAAAGGTAAAACCAAGCTAAAATGGAAAGGAAATTAACACTTAAGAAGGTTAATAAGTTAAGACTTTACCTTATTCAAAAGAGGTGTGCTAGGCACACTAACAATAGGTTCTAATATATGCCAAGTGCAAATGTAAGCCAAGTGCTAATGTATGTCAATGCATGCCAATGTGTTCCAGGGCATGCTAGGGACTACAGGGCATGCCAACACATGCTAGGGGAGTGCTATGTTATGCTAGGGAATGCCAACATGTGCTTGGGTGTGCTAGTAATGGAAATATGTTCTAGGTACAAAGATGTTCCAAGACATGCCAAGTGCCAAGGAATTTTATTGTGTGCCAAAGCATGCCAAGGTGTGTTAGGAGTGTTGAGGAGTGCTAGGATTCTCTCATTAATAGAATTCATTGAGCCTGATTATGTATTAAATAATATGGTTCCTACACACACTAGTGGAACTTCGTCTAAAGGGAATTTGCTACATAATAAACCTGTTGAAGGCTCAAAAAATTGGGACTCCAACAAGGGGGATAACAACCCGGTCTGGATCTTAATGCAGCTCCTTTTTCATTTGGAATAGTGGCTCCGACTGGGGATGATGGGACCAGTTTCCCAGTCTATTTATGATGTGTGTGCTAACGGGATGATGTTTTTCTTTTTGAGGTTTTATAAGGTGAATACTTGTTCTAAATCTAATCTATCTTTTAACTATCATATGCAATCTATCATAATTAAAGAAAACATCTAATTTTAAAACTATCCTGGGAGTAACGTTTATTTATGCGATCTAAAATAATTTTTAAAAGCAATTGATATTGAAGATCATTCAATCACGATGAGAATAGAATTCATTTAAAAAATGATTGTTTCGTATAAAAAGTTAGCCAAAACAATATGAGAAATATATCACATAAGAGTCATTCACATATTCAGTATAAAGAGTAAGTCATCACCATACAAAATTGCAATAATGATAACTAAGCATTCATACTTTCATATATAAACAACTGAAAATGATTTATTGCTTGACACATAAGTAAAAAATATTAGGAGATAAAAATACCATTTGTAATACGTCCTACTCATGAGCTGCAACAATACAAATCTATCTTCAAATCACTTAACATCCACTAAGAGTACAAAAGTGCAATTTCAGTAGCAGATATTAAACTCATGTAGAAAATAAATCTCGTTCCATTAATTTTATAAAAACCTCTTCAGTGGGGGGCAAGATGCACGTTCTGAAGAATGTTTTTGATAAAACTCTAGAGCCCTCTCTAAATGCATGAGAGGGGTTTAAATACTACTTTATGAAATCTAAAAATAAATATTAAAAAAATAGATGAGGAGGTTTAAAAGACCTGCCTCATTTTAAGCAAAAATAAACTAAAACAAAAATAAACTATATCTATGACTAATCATGCATCTGATTCTTTAGATCACAAATATCCAACATCGGTTTTAAGAGTGTCGATTGGCCGACTTCAGCTTTTAACTATCCTGCAAATACGACATTGGTGAGAGATGGCACTATCTTCTCGGGAGAAGTCATCAAGCACTTCAGGGTCATCCATTTTCCTAGTTCAATCTTTTTACCTGTTTAATTACCTCTGTGCTTTCCTCTGCTACCTGCAGCTACTGCGCTTTTGAAAGAAAGCCAAGGGTATTTTCTGCCACCGAATTTGCCTTGTGTAAATTTTCATTTACGCATTTAATGACATTGTTTGTTGCTGGCAATGCATCTTCCATTGCCTATTCTGCTTCCTTGAGCCGAGAATCCCATTTCGTGAATAAAATTTCTTTGTGCAATTCATCAATTCTGGGCATGTCTGCTCTTTTCCCTTCTTCGGATCTCTGCCAGTTCAAGAAGTCTGAGACTTTCTTAAAAATTGAATCATATTCAAGTTGTAATTCTACGACTTGATTTGTAATATTATCGCTCATTTCGCAATGGGAATTCCATTGCAAAATTTTCTGGCATAGTAGTTCTTTCTGTTGCAAGAGATGGGAATTGAGACCAGGTGCCTCTGTGACAAACTCCCCAATTTTGGGGTCATCTTTATGCAGTTCGTTTATACCTTGTAACTGTTTTTCTTTACTAGCCAAATTGATTTGATGTGCCAATTGCATTTGTTGTAAGTCTTGCTGAAGTTTTGCCAACTGTGTTTCTGCTTATTGATTGATGCTGACTTGCTTTAACTGTTGTTCCAAAAACAAAATCCTATCTTCTTTTTCTTTAAGTAGCAATTGAACCTCTGCTGCCTTATCAATAATTGCCGAAGTGTATGCACCTATGACCTGTGAGAGCCTAGTTAGATTTGCCGATGGGTCTATAGAGGGGTCTTTCCAAAGAACATCCAAAGGTTCATCCTCAGGAGCGAGCACATAATCCAGCTTTCTTTTCTTTCTTTGCCTTCTGACGACAACCTTATGTTGAGAGCTATAGAATACATCTAGAGGAGGAATTTCCTCTATTCTTAGTACAATCTCAGATGAGGGAACAATAAGAATGTGCTCCATTTCTTGAATATTGACAGCCCTTTCTATTGCCATTTATGTGGTTGTCCCTTTTGGATTTGTTGGTGGCTCTGCGCTCTGTTATTTTATTAAAATTTTTGCATTCCCCTTCTAGATCAATTACGAGTGGCTTTGTTTGCTTTATAAGAGGAGTGGGAACTTCAGCTTGCTTGGTAGACAAAGTCTACTGATCAGACTCTGCTGTAGACTGAGCTATGTCTTTTAATGACTCCTCGTTTTTACTGTGTTCATTTTTGGATTGATCACCAGACTTTTTACCTGATTCATTTTCATAACTTGTTTTGGACTTCTCTTTTCAATCCTTACTTATGCTAACACTGGGAGTAGGCTCCCTTATTGGTTCAATGAGTAATTGGTAGAATGGGACCTTAGATAACCTCTGTTTTTTGTAATTGTCAAAATTTTGGAGACTTTATTGGTCAGAAAGAATTCGTGTTGTATGCTGAACCTCTTTAAATGTGTTTTTCTGCAGAAAAACATCATCAAAGGGATCTTCTTCATGGGAAAATACTTTTATTTTAACCATTGTAGTAAAATCACTTACAACACCAAGGGGATCATATTTCCTTCCCGGGAACTTAGGTAGTTGTAAAGATAATACATTATTAACTTCATTGAAAGCATGACCTAAGTCATGGAATGAAAATGCTCTGCATACTATAGAAAATTGGGGCCAAATGGCCTTCTTGGAATCTTTCAGTACTTTGCTCATTCCCCCCACACCGCAGGTCTGATAGGCTATCTCCCTAGCCATCAGTTTATCTGGGACGTAAAAAGGTAGCACATGGGATGTAGCAATGCTGCCAAACGCTCTGATATACGTGAACAATTCTTCTCCAAACCATCTTCCCACGGGGAGGATATCCACTTCAGCTTCTTGGGAAAACCTTGGGGCATCTCTGTTTTGCAGTGGTTTTGCACTTAGAAGCACCTACCCCCAATGACTTCAGTCTTGTTTAGTTCTGAGGCTCCAACCTCTTGGGCTCCAACCCAACCTTGGTATAAACTGGTATGCTGCTACACTCTATTCAGCTGAGGTTCTCTCACTCCTACTCTCCTGCCTCTGCTACTTCTGTTGGTTCTACAGCCTTCGCTACTTCTGCTACCTCTTCTAGCTTTGCTGCTTCTGCTACCTCACACTCTGGTTCTTCACCACAACAACAGCACAATAGTTCTCTGTTTTTATTGTTTTATACATTCCCATGCATCTGTCCATTCGTTTCCTCTTACACTGCCTCCTAGGCTTCCTCCTTGGTCGCTGCGACTTCCTCTGCACTGTGCAAGTTCACTAACTCTCTAGGGATACGTAGATTCATTAGACTGGTCCAAACGATCCACGGAGAACACATCCTCCTGGTTTACCGTAGCAATGTTCCTTTTGGCAAGGATTGCGGCATACACAGAGTTCTTTCAATTAAACGGAGATGTTTTGTCCCGATCGCAATCATAATTGCCATGATTCACCTCTTTTCTCTGACGTTTAGCCTTCTGAACTGTTAGAATAGCCATCGTAAGCCTTTCGGCTTAAAACACCCCGCACAAGCCAGACATTCCATTACACAGAGAATATGAGAAAAAAATAGTCAAACAAACTAAAAGGCAGACTTCAGGAAATATTACAATCGCACCTATTCTTGTATAGGGTCTGCGCTTAAATTGCAATTGGCAATTCGTGACTCTCAGGGGTCCTTTATATATTGGACCCATGACTTCATCGATGGTCGATGGCTGATCGTCCACTGTTCCGATGGACTGGATGTGATGTGGTATTAAACCATAGTTAATATGCCCGTCGGGTTCACAGTGTATCGCAGTCGATGCTTCCAATGTGGCAAGGCTTTACGACTTGCGATATGTGATATATGCGATCATAGATTAAGTCATATTTGTAATGTGTTGTGGGTCCCCGTGGATATGCATTGTAGTCGGGAGTTGCCCCTGGTGGAGGTCTGATGCGATATCGCTATCGGAAATCGCAATGGACTGCTTGACATATTGTAGCTCCCACTTCCGAAGTGCCGATGTGATACTCGCTATCGGCAATCGAAAGTCGCACAGGGTCAGGGCTCGGCGTTAATGTAGACCCCTCATAGCGATGCGATGTGCTGAACCCGATACAACTCAACACTCCCATGTATAGAGTTTCAAGTCTGCAGTCTGCATTCGATAGTGTTAAGCCTATGTATATGGGATTTCTGTCTGTCGATAGTGTTAAAGCATGCATACATGGGTTTTACAGCCTAATAGTATAAATGTGTGTGTGTATATATATATATATATATAAGGTTCTGTGCCTCTGATAGTGTAAAAACACATATGTATGATATATGCTCCTCTGCCTATATCTTCATGCATATAATTCTTTCGTGGCCCGATAGCTCCCGATAATATAAATGTACCCATTGCTCCTCAGATGGCTCTATATGCTTCCTTATAGCTCTTCTTATTCCTCTGTTGCTGCGATGGTTGTCTGCATCCTCTGTTCTGCTCCTCTTGGCTCCTTTTGCTCCTCGAATATTGCCATATGGACATCAATGACAATCTGTGTCCAACAATCTCCCCCTTTGTTATTGATGGCAATATTCTTCTTCTCTCCCCCTTTGACATCAATGGCAAAGGAATGCATATGGACTCCCCCTGTCAAACTGCTCCCCCTATCCTGCTACATCTTTATGAATGAACTTGAGTGATGATAAAGAAATAACCCCCATCTTTTGACGTAGATGTTTGAATGCTTCTTGAGGAAGAGGTTTTGTGAAAATATCATCTATCTGCTCCTTAGTACTGATATATTCCAGGATGATGTTTTGTTCAGCTACTTGCTCACAGAGGAAATGATACTTGATTGGTATGTGTTTGGTTCTTGAGTACATCACTAGATTTTTGCTGAGACTGATAGCACTTGTGTTGTCACAATAGATGGTAATCGGTTGATCTGTACATATGTCGACATCTTTTAGAGCTTCTTCATCCATAGTATCTGAGTACAATAGTCTTCTGCAGCAATATACTCGGCTTCGGTTGTGGATAATGGTATGGATGATTGTTTTTTATTGAGCTAGGATACTAAACAGTCTCCTAGGAAGAACGCATTTCCATTAGTACTTTTTCGATCATCTATACTTCCAGCCAAATCAGCATCGGTGTATGCAGTGACAGTTAGTGTTGAGCTCTTTGGGTACCAAAGACCGAAATTAGAAGTTCCTTTCAGGTATCTGAGAATTCTTTTTACAGCTAATAAGTGGGATTGTTTGGGATCAGATTGAAATATTCCCACCATTCCTACTGCCTACATTATGTCTAGTCTTGTAGCTGTTAAGTATAGAAGGGCTCCAATCATTGACCTGTAATGAGTTGCATCTACTAGAGGGGAGTCATCATCTTTGCTTAGTTTGCAGTTTGTGGTCATAGGTGTGCTCATGGGTGCACAATCCTCCATTCCATATTTTTTGAGCATGTCTTTTAGATATTTGGTTTGAGATATACACAATCTTGCTCTGGTTTAAGATACTTGAAGTCCAAGGAAGTGGGAGAGCTCTCCTATCATTGATATCTCAAACTCTTTTGACATGCTTTGAGAAAATTCATGGCTCGTTTCATCATTATTACTAGCAAAAATCAAATCATCGACATAAACAAGAGCAACTAGTAACTTACCTTCATCTGTCTTTATTTATAGATTACTTCCAGCCACTCCCTTTTTGAAGCCTTGTTGTTATAGGTAGTGATCCAATCTTGCATACCAAGCTCCAGGAGCTTGTTTCAACCCATATAAAGCCTTTTTCAACTTACATACTAAGTCCTTTCCTACTGTTAGATCAAAACCTTCTGGCTACTCCATGTAGACTTCCTCCTTGAGTTCCCCATTTAGAAATGCTGATTTCATGTCCATTTGATAGATTTTGAATCCTTTTGAGCAAGCAAATGCCAAGAACATCCTGACAGCTTCCATACGAGCCACTGGTGCAAATGTCTCTTCAAAGTCAATTCCTTCAATTTGTGAATAGCCTTTGCAGAGAAGTCTCGCCGTGTTTTTGATAACCTGTCCTTCCTCATTCATTTTATTTTTGAACACCCATTTGGTCCCTATTATGTTTTTGTCCTTTGGACGAGGTACGAGCTCCCATGTCTTATTCTTCTCAATTTGGGACATTTCTTCTTCCATGGCTTTTACCCAGTGAGGATCCTTACTTGCTTCTGCAAATGTTTCTAGTTCTATCATAGATAGGAGGGCAATGAATTTTCTCTTGGGTGTGATTGTTATCCTTCTTTGGGTCTGCACACCTTCATCTCTATCACCAATGATCTAGTCTTCTAGATGATGTCTTTGGACATACTTCATCTTTGAAGGGGTATTAGGTGGTTCTCTTTCCTCTTCTTCTTCTTCTTCTTCCTCATCTATTTCTTCTTCTTCTTCAATGAGAAAGCCATCTTCATGTTCTTCAATTTCCTTTTCTGGAAGATCTTCATCAACCTTTACATCAATGCTTTCCACTATTTTCTTCAGTCGATAATTTTAGCACTTCTAAGTCTTGCTCCGTCTAAAGTATCCAAGAATTATCCCTTCATCAACCCGAGAATCAAACTTTCTGGGTGAGCCATCATTTATTTTTATGAAGCACTTTATTCCAAATATCTTGAAGTACTTCACCAAAGTAGGTCTTCCTTTCCATAACTCATAAGGAGTTTTTTCACAATTTGGTCTTAATTGAGTTCGATTCAATGTATAGACAACTGTCCCTACTACTTCTCTCCAGAATCTAGGCTGTAAGTCTGCTACTAATAGCATTGTTCTTGCGATTTCTTGGACTGTTTGATTTCTTCTTTCAACTACCCCATTTTGCTCAGGTGTTATGGTAGCAGAGAATTCCCTTTTAATTCCATGAATATTACAGAACTCACTAAATTCATTTGATGTGAATTCTCCCCCTCGGTCTGTTCTAAGGCACTTAATTTTTGAATCTTTTTCATTTTCTACAAGGGATTTTAGATTCTTAAAACACTCAAAAGTTTCATATTTAAACTTTATAAAATATATCCACATCATTCTAGTATAATGATCAACAAATAACACAAAGTGCCTTCTCCTTAGAGTCCCTCATTTCTAGTTGGCCCACACACATCAGCATGGATGATCTCCAAGGGCTTCGATGTAGAGAGCTCCTTTGTCTTGTGGTTGGTTCTAGTATGCTTTCCATGTTGACATGGACCACATACTCCTTGATTTGGTTTGAACAAGCTTGGGATGTCTCGTACAGATTTGATCTTGTTGATATTGATCAAATTTTCAAAGCTTGTATGTCCAAGGTGCTTGTGCCACAACCAACTCTCATCTATCTGACTCAAGTAGCATTTATTTTCTTGAATATTGTTCAAAATGTAAATGTTGTCTGATGTTCTCACCCCTTTTGCCACAAGTTCCCCTGAGGTAGAGTTCCTTATTTCACAGTATTTGGTGCTGAAAACAACCTTATGTCTTTGATCATAGATTTGGCTGACACTCAGGAGGTTGTGTTTGACTCTGTCAACTAGCAGAGCATCTTGAGTATTTCCTTTTCCATTGATTAGAGTAACTATTCCTTTTCCTGCAATTCTGCCAAATCCACTTCCAAAGGACACATTCCCTTCCTTTATGCTCAATGAGACAAACTTCCTTCTTTCTCCCGTCATGTGTTTGGAGCACCCACTATCCACAAACCAATGGTTTCCATTATTTTGAGCATATAGAGCCAGGCCGCATTTATCCATGTTGGAGTTCTTGCTACTCGTCTTTCTTCCTTTGAGTGGGCAATCTTGTTCATAGTGTCCATTATTGTAGCAGAAAGAGCAAATCAGATCAAATTTGGTCAAGGGATCAAATAAATTGAAGGTTTTGATTTGTCCCTGCCTTTTGGGGACATATGAGTTGATTATTCAGTCCTTTAGCTTTGTCTTTTCACTTCTGCGAGCCATACAATGTCTGGCTTGATGACCAAAGTTTTTACAGTGAAAGCAGTGTCCAAGAAAGATGGTTTTGTACCTATTGAAGCAACCACGGTTTGAGTCGATTTCCTTCCTGGGAATTACTCCTCCCTTGTTCTTTGGATTTGCGATGGGCCCTTGGTGGAGTACAGGTTTGTATTTGCTGTAGTGTCCATGATTTGACTCCACATTCTTCTTTGGAGTAATTATCTCTTCATTCTTGGGATCTAGGATGCACTTTTGATAACATATTTTTTCATATTTTGGATTGCAAGAAAGTGCATTGGCATATCTTTTCACACTATTCTTAGTGCTTGAGGATTCTCCTTTGAAACCTATTCCAAACTTGTTGTGTTGAGGTTTTTGATTTTTCAGAATAGTCTCAAGTATTCGAGAGCTTTTACAACCCTTTTTAATTTGTTGCAACTCCTTTCTCAGAGACACTACTTCGGCCTCACGTTCTTCACAAGTCTCTTCTTTTTCTTTAAGCTTTTCTTCCAAGAGATCTCCTCTCCTTTTTATTTCCTCGTTTTCCACTTTGAGAGAAATGATTTTGTTCCATAGTTTCTCATTTTCTTCAATGGCGCTTATTAACAATTCATCTACATTTCCTTCCAGCCCTGAGTCATCATCATCTTCAAGTGCCATGAATAATGTTTCTTGGCTTTCATCATGATCACTTTCCTCATCTGATTTCTTTTTGATGACCATAAACTCATCCTCATCAGACTCATCTTGCTTGGAGAAGAAGTTTTTCTTATTGAACCCTTTATTTTTGTGTGCCATTATTTTAGAATTTCCTTCATCATCACTGTCATGTTTATGAGGACATCTTGCTGCATAATGACCTATTTTACCACATTTAAAACAAATAAGATGATACTTACCTTTAAGCTTAGATCCTCTCTTCAGCTTTCATACAAATTGAGCCAATTCGGATTCCACATCTAACTCATCAATATAGTCATTCCTTTCTTTCCCCTTCTTTGACTTTGAGGCCTTGAATGTTGCATCTTTGGAGCTTGGGCCACCTTTCCTCATTTCATAGGCAGTGAGAATTCCATGGAGTTCATCCATTTTGAGGGTATCTAGATCCTTTGCTTCTTCTATAGCACTTATTTTGGAGTCAAATCTGTCTGAAAGAGACCTTAATAGCTTTTGAACAATGGTACTTTCTTCAATTTTTTCTTCCAATCCTTTCAGGGAATTTACCACTTCAGCCACTCGGAGGAGGTATGCTGCAATATCTTCTTCATCTTCCATCCTCAAACTTTCAAATTGTCTTCTATGAGTTTGAAGCTTTGCCTTTTTGACTTTTGAGTCTCCATCATACAAGCCAACTAGCTTCTCCCACATTTCTTTGGCAGAGGTATAGTGCATGAATTTTGTAAACTCGGAATCAGAGATTCCACTAGTGATGGAGTTCAAGGCCTCTGCATTTGTGATGCAGGCTTTCCTCTCGTCTGGGTCTGTTGGAAGAGTGGAAGTCATTTGGTATTCATTTTGAACAAAATGCCAGAATTTAGGTCCAAGGGACATTAAGTAGTAGGTCATTCTTTTCTTCTAGAAACCAAAGTTAGTGCCATCGAACAGAGGAGGTCTTCTTGATGCTTCATGATTTCTCATCATGGCTACAGATCCTTCTTCAAGCTGTTAGGCTAGTATGAAGAAGCCGGCTCTGATACCAATTGTTGGAAATACTGAGAGGGGGGGTGAATCAGTATTTCTTACTTTTTGTTTTTAATTGTTCTAGTGATTTCCAAAAGCATATATAGATATGTATATGTATACACAGAACACAGAAATCAACAGCTGGAGTTAATGCTTTTATTAAAACTCAAGACAGTGCACTGAAATAAATATAATATAAGTATATATCTGATTGTGAATAGTTGCCAAGCTCCAACTTGGGCTTCAGTGAGGCTCCAACCTCCAGAGCACCAACTCTGTTTTGCAGTGGTTCTACGCCTAGGAGCACCTACCCCCAATGACTTCAGTCTTGTTTAGTTCTAAGGCTCCAACCTCTTGGGCTCCAACCCAACCTTGGTATAAACTGGTATGCTGCTACACTTTATTCAGCTGAGGTTCTCTCACTCCTACTCTCCTGCCTCTGCTACTTCTGTTGCCTCTACAGCCTCCGCTGCTTCTGCTGCCTCTTCTGCCTCTGTTGCTTTTGCTACCTCACACTCTGGTTCTTCACCACAACAACAGCACAACAGTACTCTGTTTTTACTGTTTTATACATTCCCATGCCTTTGTCCATTCATTTTCGCTTACACCGCCTCTTAGGCTTCCTCCTTGGTCGTTTCGGCTTCCTCTGCCCTGTGCAAGTTCACTAACTTTCTGGTGATACGTAGATTCATTAGACTGGTCCAAACAATCCATGGAGAACACATCCTCTCGGTTTATCGTAGCAGTGCTCCTTTTGGCAATGATTGCGGCATACACAGAGTTCTTTCAACTAAACGGAGATGTTTTGTTCCGATTGCAATCATAATTGCCATGATTCACCCCTTTTCACTAACGTTCAACCTTCTGAACCGTCGGAACAACCATCGTAAGCCTTTTGGCTTAAAACACCCCATGTAAGCCAGACATTCCATTACATAAAGAATATGAGAAAAAACAGTCAAACAAACTAAAAGGTGGACTTCAGGAAATATTATAATCACACCTATTCCTGTATTGGGTCCGCGTTTAAATCGCAATCGGCAATTCGTGACTCTCGGGGGTCCTTTATATATTGGACCCATGACTCCGCCGATGGCCAATGGCCGATCCTCCACTGCTCCGATGTACTGGATGTGATATGGTATTAAACCATAGTTAATATGCCCATCGGATCCACATCGTATCACAGTCGGTGCTTCCAATGTGGCAAGGCTTTATGACTTGTTATATAGGATGGATGCAATCATAGATTAAGTCATATTTGTAATGTGTGGTGGGTCCGTGTGGATATGCATCGCAGTCGGGAGTTGCCCCTGGTGGAGGTCCGATGCGATATCGCTATCAGTGATCGCAATGGACCGCTTGACATATTGTAGCTCCCACTTCCGAAGTGCCTATGCAATACTTGCTATCAATGACCGAAAGTCACACAGGTCAAGGCTCGATGTTAACGTAGACCCCTCATAGAGATGCGATGTGTCGGACCCAATACAGCTCAGAACTCCCATGTATAGAGTTTCAAGTTCGTAATCCGCCTCCGATAGTGTAAAAACACATATGTATGTTATATGCTCCTCCGCCTGTATCTTCATGCATATATATCTAAGTATATAAGGATATTATATATAATAAACTATATATAGTATATTAAAATACATATAATATATAATTATATATATATAAAAATATTATATATATATATATATATATATATAATACTATATATATATATATATTATATATATAAGGTTTTGTGCCTCCGATAGTGTAAAAGCACATATGTATGATACATGCTCCTCCACCTGTATCTTCATGTATATAATTATTTTGTCGCCCGATATCTCCCGATAATATAAATGTACCCATTGCTCCTCTGATGGCTCTATCTGCTTCCTTATAGCTCTGCTTGTTCCTCTGTTGCCATGATGGCTATCTGCGTCCTCTTTTTTGCTCCTCTTGGCTCCTTTTGCTCCTCGAATATTGCCATATGGACATCAATGACAATCTGTGTCGGGAGTATAACTCCATGACAAATTTTGAAGAAATGGGGCACAAATTTTGATTCCCACATGGCTTTGTGATAAATTTGAATGGGAAGTGGATTCTGAACTGTCCACTTCCATCCCTAACCAGAAATTTGGAAACAAAATAGATAGCGTCCATAACATAGGCTCTCATAAAAAATGGAGGGTAAACCCTTGAAGCAATGCTTATCTTTCTTATGTATTCTAAAATTGCAGTGGCTAAATTATCTGATAGGATTTGGGACCAATTCATTATTGTGGCATTTACAGCTACATCCACTAGGAGTAACCACTCTGATGAAAATTTGTCGATGTCTAGTTTACCAAATAGTCTACATAACATTGCGGTGAAAAAACAGTAAGGGGAACAAAGAGAACAAGTGGCGAACATACCGTTTTTATATTTCTTTAGTCTTTCCTCATTGGCAAACCAATTCTTTGTGCATTCCACCAAGTCTTCATTTTCCTTGGAAAACTTCTCGACAAATTGCTTGTTTTAGATGGCTTGGGGTTCTGGTAACTGATACATAAGCCTCATATTGTCTGGAGTAAATGACCCCATGACCTCTTGGCTTTCCATATTGAAGTCTCTGTTGGATATGTCTGCATCATCTATAAAACATTTCACGATGTTAGTGTAGGGGAGTATCTTCAGCCTTGCAACAATGCGGTGTAGAAACGAGCATGCAAGTTCAGTTAGGGATGGATCAGAAGAGATGTGTCCATCTGCTATAACTGCTACTTCCATAATTCTTGGTTGCTCCTCTTCTAACAACTAATACATAGCTTCCCACATAGATGTTCCTGCATCCCGACTACAGGTAGTGTCTGTGAATAATGGGGTCATTTCTGACTTCTCAGACATGGGAGCCTTGCCTTTCTTCACCATTTCTTCGTGTATTATGCTCTATGTGTTCTTCCTGAAAATTGCAAGCATAGAGAAAAAATATGATAAAGATGACAGTGAATACATGAATAATCAATAGAAGGATGAAAATAAGGTGACGGAGGGTCTTTAATTCTAAATCACATCAAAAGATATTAACTTGCGTCAAATGCTCCTTTACACTGATCCTAATCGTCCTTTTAATAAATGAACACTAATGAACCGTTATGCTAAACTTTAATGTTCATAAATTTGCATCGAACGTCGGAAAGTATTCTCTTAGAACCTTGAGCCCTTCGAATTGTGATAAAAGCGATTTTGTGATTTGCTTTGCAATATCGCAGATCGCTATATCACAAATCTGTTTTTGTTGAGAACCACCGCCTCGAGTTGCTGCGATATGCGATTTGCGAGATGCTACCACACATTTTGCGATATTTGCTTATGTTTCATCAAGTAACGCCACGATATTGAAATTTGCGATGCAATAAGGTTATAGGATTCATGATCTTGCACTCTCACAGATCTCATTTTCAAGTGGTAACTTTTATAAGGGATGTCCACCATAACCTTTTGCGTTGCGAGAATAATCCTTTCTAAAGTGAGTTTTTAAAGGTTTTTCTTTATTTTCATAACTTTCCGTTATAAAGTTATTCTAAGGCTTTTTATCATGTAGCACTTTTTATAAGAAACTCATAGTTTGTGAAGTTTTATGTGCTTAAGGTGTGAAAAGGTAAATTTCCATGTTGTAGCAAGTTCTAATTTGACATCTTTATTTTATTCTAAAAATAAGAAAGGCATGATTAAATGCTAAAATTTGTTTTTTTGGAAGGGTCCCCATTTATTAATGTTATTACTAATACTAATAAATGGGGGGGTTGTTGAAAAGAACAACAATTGGCGATTCACTTGGAAGAACCAGTTATCTTTGAGGGTTTTTTGAATTTTCTAAAACTTCCAAAATAGAAATGGTTTTGAAAATGAAACTTCATTGTACGAAATATAAGGTAAATAGTGCTATTGATTAAAAACAACATCTTGTTCTAACCATATTTATTCTGATTACTTCTTTCCAGAGTTAGTCATTTTACTCACATCAGTCATTACTTGGTTGTAAAAATAAAAACAAAGACATCTCTTTATATTAGTTTAGGTGTACTCATTTGTCGCAGGTAGAGCCTTTGCTGCCAGCAGGCGTTCATAGCCTCGATAGGGTTACCTGTTACCCAACAATGATCCAGTGTCCCACTTGAGAAACATGCAATTTTCAAAGATAAATCCTCATATACACTTATTGCTTTTTCTTTTCTTATTTCTCTTTTAATTCTTAAAGAACAATGTCTTGGTTTGGAGGACAAAATTGACAGTGCCATTCACTTGATTTATAACTTAACTGAACAAGATGGCTCATAATGAGACCCCTTGTCTTTTGATTGAAACAATCTTGAGCCATTACCCTATTTTGATATGAAGTGTGGCAATGTTGGTTAGTTATAATCTTTATGATCATGATAAGCCAGTTCTTGATCATACCTCTTATTCTTTAAGTTTAAAGTGTAACATTGAATTACTCTTTGAATCTTGCAAATTCCTTGAGTGGGGGGGAAGTCATTGGTTCCATAAGAATTCTCTTGGATGACAATTGTAGAGTTTAAAAATAGTTTTTCCGCAGAGAATCTTTGTTTTGTTATTGATACCTTTTGTGACTGATGTAAGGAAAAATTCTTCCTAAGGTTGATTCTAACCAAAACTTTAGATTAGTTGAAACAAAAGAATAGGTAAAATTTTCAAGATAATAGCACTTGACCCTATGTTTCAAAATGGAGATTAATTTTCATAACCACTCCCACTTATGCAAGCGAAAAACAAAATTGACACGAGATAATATTCATTTCATGGAAACCAAAAGTAAACATTCTCAACTTGTTTTATTATCAAAAGAAAATTTAAACTAGACTATTATTTACAGAAAAGTAGAAGAGATCATCTTCTATGGGAAATATTTCTTTAGGATCTGTCCATTAACAGGTAAAGACTCTCTTTTCCCTACTAAATCTTGTAACATGAAAGTTGATGGACCAATGAGTTCGACAATCTGGAATGGTCCCAGCCACATCCGTTGGAATTTAGTATGTTTTCCTTTCTCTTCATGGTCTTTATCCCATTTTAATACTAATTCTCCAAGTTGAAAATTTTTTCTAGACACCGAGTTTGAATCAAGAGAAGCTTTCACTAATTGTTGATGATGCGCGTGGGTAATTTTAGCCTTTTCTCGTTCCTCTTCAAGTTTAAGAATTTGCAATTGTCTTAATTACTATGATGAGGAAGGGGTTTCTTCAAGGAATTGAACTAAGGCCAAAGAAGGAATACCTAGATTTATTGGTAAGACCACTTCTTTCCCATAAACTAAATTAAAAGGAGAAGTGCCAATGGAGGTTTTTTGAGTTATTCGATCTACTCAGAGAGCATACATTAAAGACTTATGCCAATTTCTATGATTTTGATCAATAGTTAGTTTAATGATTCTAATAAGGTTTTTGTTTGTTGATTCGGCCAACCCATTTCCTTGCGGATAATAATTAGCAGAATATTTTAGTTTAAAACCTCTTTTGAGTGAAAAATCTGTCATAGCATTACCTATGAAATATGATGCATTATCAAACATTAAGCAGAAGCTAAGCCAAACTTGGTGATTATGAATTGATCTATAAATTCAATGATACTCTTAGAGTTGGCTGTCTTGAGTGGAACTGCTTCCACCCATTTTGTAAAGTAGTTGGTAGCTGTAAGGATGTATTTATGTTTTTTAGAAGAATGAGGAACGATCTCACCTATTATATCTAATCCCCATTGTTCAAATGGTTGATCGATGTTGACTGGCTGTAATGAAAACAATGGCTTCTTTTGTCTTCCAGTAGTAGTCTGACAAATCCGACATCTCCTTACATATCTATGTGCATCTTTAAATAAAGTTGGCCAGTAGTAGCTTGCGCGCAAGATTTTATGTGATGTTGCATCTCCTACGTAGTGTCCAACTGCTGGTCCGTCATGAAGTTACTGCGATATTTTTTCTGCTTCAGATTTCTTAAGGCATCTAAGGAGAACATAATCACAATTCATCCTAAAGAGTACATCATTGACAATTTGACCACTCATCCAAGACCAAACATCATATGTGTTTGGAAAACGCCAAGGTAATTGCAAGGGAGGACAATTACCATAAAAGGAAAATGAGAGAGGCCATTGAAATCATGAAATTCCCTCGGAACCTCAACAGGGACAATGGAAGTGAAATCAGTGGGAACTGGTTTCCCCTGATCAGACAAATTACCCCCTCGAACCCCCTGGAAGCTCAAGATCAATAAGGATATAATGATCAGGAATTATAATAATGCTTCCAAGAATAATAATATTATGAAGAGGGTTGGGGACCCCTCTGCTCAGAATTCACTCGGAAAAAGGGTTGTAAATCTCTCATCTACAATTCTCAATCCTGAAGAAACTAAAATCTTGAGCAAGGGTTTGGGTTTTGCAGTCTCACCAAAAAGCATCCCTTTTGAAAACATCATTTGCAACATTGAAAATGGGACACAAAGTCTTTCATCAAACGAGAGGGAAATATTAAGACAAGAATGTTCTTTAGCCTTATTGAAATCCAAGCGGCCAAGGAGTAACCTTGATAAGGAAGAGAGAGAAGCTCTCAAGTCTCTCCTTAATAATGATGAAATAGTGGTTCTGAAAGCTGATAAGGGTGGAGCAACCGTTGTGCTAAACAAGGAAGACTACATTCAAAAAATGAATGAGCATTTGAGTTGTGGAAGTTATAGAAAGGTCGATTCTAACCCAATCCCCAAGGTGATGAAGCAGGTCAAGAAAGCCATCATGGAAACCAACCTGGATGACAAAATAAAAAAGAGGTTGATGCCCACCTGTGAGGTCATTCCTAGAATCTATGGATTACCAAAAATCCATAAAGAAGGGGTACCTCTCAGACCAATTGTTAACACTATTGGTTCGCCTACATATGAATTAGCTAAGTATGTAGCCAAAATCCTAAAACCTCTGGTTGGGAACACAGACTCCTTCATAAAAGACTCAACAGATTTTGTTAATCTTATTAAAGATAAGAAGGTGGATAAAGATGATATCCTAGTAAGCTTTGATGTAGTATCATTGTTCACAAAGATCCCCCTTGATGAAGCTGTGCAGGTTATAAAGATGGCCACCGATCCTCAAACAGCAAAACTTGCAGAAATCTGTTTACGGTCCACATTTTTCAGTTTTCAAGATCACTACTATGAACAAATTTCAGGAGTTGCCATGGGTTCCCCGCTCTCACCTATTGTCGCTAACCTATACATGGAGTACTTTGAGAAGAAAGCCCTTGACTCATTCCACTTGAAACCAGCATGGTGGAAAAGATTCGTTGATGACACCAACCTAAATTGGACCCATGGCAAAGCAGAGCTTGAGAAATTCTTCAATCATCTTAACTCCCTATCCTCTGAGATTAAATTTACTATGGAGCTTGAAGAGAATGGCAAGATTCCATTTCTTGATGTCCTGATCAATAGAAGGGAGGATGGAACTCTGGGACACCAGGTCTATAGAAAGAAAACCCATACGGATAGCTATCTTCATGCCGACTCGTACCATCATCCTTCCCAGAAATCTGGCGTTTTAAACACCCTTGCTGTCAGGGCTTTCAGGATTTCTGACCCGGATCACCTAAAGGAGGAGATTGAACACTTAACATCTGTCTTCAAAAACATTGGGTACAAAGAAATGAGTATCAAGAAGGCTATAAAAAGGGCTCACGACAGGACCCTCTCCAAGCGTACCCACGAAGACAAAGAAAATCAGGGGAGGGTTTACCTGCCATACATCCAGGGAGTTACCGACAAGATTGCGAGAATATTGAAAAAGAAAAACATAGATACGCAGTTTACAACATGTGGAACCATAAGGCAGATCATGAAGTCAGTTAAGGACAACATAGATCGTCAACGGCTCAAGGGAGTATACAAGATTGACTGCTCTTGTGGTAGAAGTTATATTGGGGAAACAGGCCGATCGCTGAAAGTTAGGCTTAAAGAACACGCAGCTGACATAAAGAATAACAGATCTCGTACGTCAGCCCTTGCAGAGCACTCATCCAAGACCAAACATCATATGTGTTTGGAAAACGCCAAGGTAATTGCAAGGGAGGACAATTATCATAAAAGGAAAATGAGAGAGGCCATTGAAATCATGAAATTCCCTCGGAACCTCAACAGGGACAATGGAAGTGAAATCAGTGGGAACTGGTTTCCCCTGATCAGACAAATTACCCCCTCGAACCCCCTGGAAGCTCAAGATCAATAGACCTTCCGATCAAGAGTTCTATCTAATAATTAATTATTTAATCAG